>JAQGCA010000997.1:0-20719 GCA_034698945.1 Protaphorura quadriocellata
GCGAATTTCCGGTACCGCTTAACCTCCGGTAGAGGTTTTGGGATTTATCTCCGCCGTAGGAGAAATCGTTAGAAAATCATCAAGTACTCAGAGTTTTCGACATAAGCCGCGCGGGCATTGGGTGTTAGCTCCCCATTTTTAAATGCGAAGTTCACCATCGCCTCTCGCGGGGATGGATAAGTCAAACCCGTAAACCCATATAAAATGAAAGGCAATAAATAGTAAAAATGACTTGAATAGATTGATTGAGCAAAACCACGGAAAAATATAAATACTTACGCCTTAGGAGTGTCAGCAGGCGGCGGGACAATTTCCCGGTTTGTCCGGTAATGGTAAACCAACTCCCTCCTAGGTGGTTAAAATAATAATATCAACATACAAGAGAGACGGACAATTTTTTTTATTAAATTAATATTTTCACTTAACTCACCTAAATACTGTATCTTCCTCGTCATCCGTTGATTCCTCGGACCATAAATAAAATCCTGCATCACGCTCACTAAAACCAGTCATAATTCAAGGGCAACTATCAGAGACCAAACGTTTTAAATTGCAATAAATAAATAAAATTACTTCAACGAGTTTCTCAACAGGAATTGACTCCTCACAGAGAAATCGCGTTAAAAAAGCGTTGACAGCATTTTCAATGTCCGGGTCGCGTGTCAAGTCAGGCTCGGAAGCCAACCCACCTGATCTTAAATTACCAGTTGACATGACCAATAAGATTTCAAATTGCAAAAGAGGGGGACACACACATACGACCCACCACAGTCCAACTGAAATGAGTAACTCTCAGAGAGGTCATTAAATGGTGAACGTAAACATATTTTAAGATAAACAGGTTTTCTCAAAATAGACCATGTGTTTTACTAATTCTCATACATTGGTTCCTACCAGTGTAAAGCCACCCCTGCCCCTAATATATAACAAATAGAACGCGCCTACCGTTTTTCTTTTTTCAAATTGTTATACACTATGCAAATTTCAACCTAGTCTCATGTTTCTCACCACATGGTGTGTCTCTTTCCCTCTAATTGGTTGTTTTGTCAATCTTGACCAGACAACGGACCTTTAAAATTGTCATTCATCGTCGCCAGCCCTAATACACGTGAAAGGATTTTTCGAAAACCATGTCAGGAAATGTGTTACACTTTTGGATGACCTAAAATCATTCCATTCTGTCAATAGGACGGATATTACATGATTTGACAAGACCACGGAGACAAGGCATGCGGTTACTTTTATGGCACTCGAAATGTACAACCCCTACTCTTTGGCAGAAATAGAAAAGTTCATTTGGGCATTTCTTCCTTATGACTATCGTCGTAAGCCTTCAAGGTACTCCTTACCTTGTTTAATTAAAATTCTATTTCAGTGATGGCCAAATGTTAAAAAGTGTTCACACATTCGTTTACAACATTATTTAACTAAGTTTTGGTAAGATAATCGAATATTACCTACATAAATAAATATGGTCACTTTTATGCTCTTTAAAATTAACAACTATAATTTCGTTTCACTATTTTATCTATAGGTTTCGGAGTTCTGTGATATCGATTTTTGGATTGTTATAAAATAATTCCCGGCATAAATTTTTTAGCCTTTCGCATTGAACGGAGTTATGGACCACCTTTCACATACCAAATCGATACTTTAAGCTTTGAGACTTCAATTTTGAAAACATGGCCCTTTGACCTGACCTGTATTCATATTTCCCCACTTTGTCAACTCTTCCCCACTTTGAACAGATTGACGAAAAAATTATATTTTGAAGACATGGCCATTTGACACGGTTTTCCATTGATGCATTATTAACATTTTGAGAGACATTTTATGCATATTAGCTCAAAAGCAATGTTGTAATGCAAATGGGTCTGACACAAGGCTGTGAGCTAAACAATTATTTCCTCACTCATCCTTCCCCCTCGGTCTCCTCTTCAATGCTAATGTGTTATTAGCTAATAGCGTAGAGCGATGGATCCAAAAATGTTCCGACGCAATTCAATGTTAGAATACATCGAAGTAACTCTTCAATGGACATTATTAATAAAATCAAAATGAAAGTTTTCTTTTTCATTTTGTACAACATGCACTGCATACCTGACTGCCGTCTAAATCTGAGCCAAAACTATGGATAAACCGAGCACTGACTTTGTCGAAATGTAAATGTTTAGTGGTAAATTGATACTAGAAAGTATTTGTTACTAATTTAAAAACTTATGGTAGTAGATGAAATAGTACATTCAAAACTGAACTAGGGGCCAAGGCTATCTGTAGTCAACCTTCAGTTTTTGTTTTAATTTTTATTCAATTCGGTCCGAAGCTCCGAGAGTTCAGATTGCAGGTACATGGAATTTTAAACTCGCTGTTTAATTTATATGACGGTGATTAGAGGTCAGACAGAAAAAGAAAGTGAGATAAAAGCTCAAGAGTGACATGAATCACGGTCTCTTGTAATGAACTGAAATTAGTACTTTTTTTCCTTAACTAATAAACAACAGATCAGAATAAGTCATTCTCAAACTGAAAATTCTACACAATTCGCAAAATAAGAACACAGGAGGATAACTAAATCTTTGAAAACACCAATTTTAAAATGAATTTAAATAAAATGACTTCATAATGTTACAATTAGATTTCATTCAAGCTGTTCGAGCTAACACGCATAGGTGGGCAAGTGAAATTGGAACCTGTTTGTTCAAAGCCTTGAACTTTAGCCACAATCACAACACCAAAGTCTATAAAGTGTGAAGGGATTAAAGGTTGACATTGAAAATACTTTTCATCAAGTTACTGACTGAGTGAGATCTGACGTTTGAAGCATGAGATATGTAAATCTTGTTATTGTGTAGGATATGGAAAACGCATTGGCTACACTTTTATCTAAATCCGTTTCAAGTGTTCAATCTTCTTCAAGTTTCAAGTTTCAAGTTTGGTTTTATTTAAGTGTCTTTCCAGATGAACAATTTGCTAAAGAAAATTAACAAATTAAATCTTGATTTGATTGATTGGTCAAAACCAGGGAAAGGGTACTAAGAAAAATCGAAGTAAAGGAACTGTATATTTTTTATGGACAGGTCCAGCAATCCATTGAATAAAAATTTTGGATTATTATATATTCTGAGTTGAACGATGATAGAATTCAGATTTCACACTATCTCTGCCAAATCATGACTCATCGTCCATTTCTACGGAGGAAAAGGGTTCAGAATTTGCCTATTTATGACAAATGCATTACTGCACTATCACCACGTTAAACCAAATGTCATTTTGATCATCATCGGGAATCCTCGTTGTATCCGATATTCCTTCCACATTAGGGCGCTCTACTAACTAGTAAAGGCGAGTTAAGAAAATACTTGATGTCTGAATAGAAAGGATTTTCTAGGAGGGATCCATTCTTGTTTCTCAGGTGTATTCTATAATTATGTCAGTAGTAGAATTTAATAATAATTCGCTGTTTCATCCTACGATAAAATACCTCCCCTGAAGACTAATGAACGTACAGTTGCGATGCCGAAGTTACACATTCAGGTAACATAATAAAATTGAGCGGATACATATACGCCCTGTCAATAATCCCGGTCCTTATAACTTTACTTTCAAATTGAGTTAATTCTTACATATTTGGATTTCTCGTTAAAATTCTGGTAACATAATCCATACATTCAAAACAAAACCCCGAATCAATTTGTAAATATAAAAATTGAACTAATATTGCTTCCAGACACAAAGTGACGACACAAAAGTTGTTTCTATACATAATTTTAAGGTGAATCACACAGATCAGGATGTTGTAAATCTTGTAGCGATATCGGAGATGAAGTGAGAGTCGTTGGAGATACGTTAGAGAAATGTCTTAGGGACGTTTCAAAGAATAACGCTGGAACGATTAGATTAAAGTGAGTGTTTATGTAAGGCGTAAGGGCTACTTTTAAACTATGCTATGCAAGGATAAATATCCGTGACACGGCGTAGTAGTATGAGGCTCCCAAATGCTCCCTTCTGGTACGGGGTTCGATTCCCCGAGCCTAGTATATTACTGTCCAAGTTTTCACATTCCATAGACAGGAGTTTCACCAACTTTTGTTTCCATAAATTAGTAAAGCGCCCTAATGGAGTTGGAAAGTCGAGTACCAAGAGGATGCCCGTGGTTAAAAGACAAAGACGTTGAGTTGAGTGCGGTGACAATGGCAATGCAGTAATGCATTCGTCAGAATGATGTAAATTTTGAAACTGCGTGGAAGCTTTGGGTGACCACTCTCTGGTAGAAACTGTTCTTTATCTCCCGTTAAAGAAGGTGGGAGTATGTTGAATATCCGGCTATTAAGTTCCTAATAATTTTTGGTATAAGTGATTTATATATTTTGGTATAACCGTTATGTACTTTTCGGGATAAGCAATGCATTTTTTTGGGTTAAGAGTTAGTGAGTATTAGTCGCTATTGGACGGTATACGTCGGTATTGGACGGTATTGGACGGTATTAGTCGGTATATGTGTATATTAATGGTGTATGTTGAAGATAAGGTGTACGGGCCATACGTTTTGCTGTATATGTGTACTACGCGTCTCTGGGAGAGTGGGAGACTCTAGTTTACGCCCCTTCTTCACCGTATCCCCCAAGTTAAGTTGTTGTGATTGGAAGAAAGGGAGAACAGAGGCGTCACCCACGCGTGCCTGTAGCATTGTTCTAGAATATACGAGAACTCTCTCGAATGAAAAAGGACGCGGGTGTGGACACGCAAGAGAAGTTCTTCCTCTCTCTCCAATCATTCCCACGAGTAGAGCTGAACAGAGAATTCAGACATTGTTTTTGTAGCAGCGTGGTGAATCTGAGTTGTAATATTTTGTCAGTTTTGAAAGATTTTGAATATTAAAAGTATTGTTGAAAAGTGTACTATTTTCCTGAGTTGACAAAGCAGTTATTGAATAGAAGTGTCACAGGAATAGTCGTAGACTCCAGAGTGAGTTTATATTATTTGCCAGTCAGTAACAGCCAAACACAGTTTATTTTCCAGTTCACAACACACAACGACACATTTAGAGAACAACTGATCATCGGGTAGATTGTACAGTTTGTTCATAAATTGAGACAAATAGAATTCAGCATTCGATAATCGACTTTGGGCCTCGTAGGTGTTGAAGTTCTACTAAATTTAACACTTATACTTCAAGCTCAATTTATCTCTCTCTCTATTTCCAGAAACGATTTACATAAGAAGGAACATAATTCGCATGTGATTCTCAGATTAACCTGAAAAATTTTCAATTTAGTCAATTCCACTGAGAGGATTAAGGCGTCTAGACCATGACAATTTGACTTTGGCTTGTAACTATTACGTCTTAAATGATGACCTGTGGGTTTGACCTTGGGCTTATAAAAGGGATTGCGGTTTCGACGAAGAATGCGTCCAATATTCAACATGTATTTTTGAATGATCTTCATTAACTACGATTTCTATATTCTACGATTATTTTGTGTAATCATGATGTTCTCGAGTTGAGCCATTTGCAGTATATTCTATTACAAAAATGTCAATTGTGTCAATTTGACAATTTAATTGCATAATAAAATTTAATATTATTATTTATATTTAATTCGACTTTTACATCATATCTAGTATCTCTTATTTAGGAAACTTCCATTCCATTAAGAGATTAGTTGGGTTTGGGTTACTCCCTCATTTCACGTCAGATTACCTATCAATTTTTTTTCAGTGATTTATAATATAAGATAATTATAAATCGATGTGCCTGATTGCAGCTTCAAACTAGTTCATTTCGTACTTATTATTCTGGACTAAAATTTTGTTAGTTAAATATTTGGCCTTAACGTTTAAAGTGTTCATCGGAATTATGTCCAAAATATATGATGTCAAATGCAAATGTTCTGTTCAGTTACCATGAATATTTCGAGAGTTCTTTTTCGTTGTCGAATGTGATAACCTCAGTAAAGCTTGGTTAATTATTATTATTAATTAAATATTTAATTTCCAAAGTTAACCTAGAACTAGAACCTGACGCAAGGGAGAATCATATTTTGTCGAACTCTGAAATTCTTAGATTGTAGTCTCGGCTAGAATTCTAGACAATACTAAAGGTACTCAAAGTGGAAATTCTCCTTTCGAAGTAGTTACAAGCCCCCCTGCCACAACTTTGGCATGGTGTGCGTAATTTGAGTAAGGACGGGGTCAACGATGCCGGCAAACAAATGAATCAATTCAACTCCTGACAGCCCTACTTACAACCATCGGATATGACTTCTTGATGACTGAATGAATAACTTTCATTCGAATTACAGCCTTGGACTCGACACTCGATTTAAAAATCCTTAAAACTCTCTCATATTCTATATAAAGTTTGCCCTTCAATTTCATGTCTTATTAAGGACAATTCAAAGAATTGACAATATTTGCAGGTAGGCCAATTTTGGGGTGTCCGACTTATGTATCATGAGATTTTTAGACTACGGTTTACAAGTAAATTCCATTCGGCAATTAGTGAAACAAAATACGATAAGTAAGAGATGAGGCACAAACCTTATGGGAAAAAGTACGCAGTTGGTAACCGCTGGCATTTTTATATGTTGTAGCAAGTGGCTCCCTGAACAACTTTTGTGAAGGTTCTACACCTAAAGGCCGAACTGTTTGGCCACAAAAAATTCACAGTTGGCATGTAAGGTAAAATCAAGTGACTTTTAATTGCTTTAGCGAAACCGAATTGGTGATTTTGCATCTTTATTTAGTTGTCAGGAAATAGTCGAGTCATAATTTTGAATTGGTGTATTCGGATTGTGATGAAGTGAAAGCAGAGGTGTAAACCTTGTTTTGGATCTCCTGCCCACCCCTTTGTCAGTTTTCAAAAACCACGTTAGAAAATAACAGCCTTGCTCAACGGCACGTCAAAATTATTATTGGGAAATGCACGAAAAACTATAATTATTATTTATTATTTATTATTTAAATATTATAATAATATTTAAATATAAATATTATATAATTATAATATGTGTCTTTGATTAGTAAATTCATATTCTGCTTTAGACAGGAAATCATTAATTTTTTGGTGTTTTGACGGCAACAAGCCATAGTTTATCCATTGCATCTACACTCAAGTTGGTCATAAGTTTTAATATCGCAAAAACGGATGAGTTTTATATGAGAATGAATCAAATCAATGTTTTATTAAACATGAAAAAGTAAAATTAACTAGTTAATAGTTATGCAGTCAAATGTATGAACCTCAACTGAACAAAGATAAACATTACACTAAGAATGAAATTAGACATTACATATTGAAGAGTAATATCGCCAAGACACTTAATGAAAAAATCAGCATTCCTAGGAACACCCATCCATTTACACATGCAAATTTTTTTCAACTTATCTTATTGAAATTTTTTTTTTGTTTAAACTTATTCTAATCAGTCAATTATTAAAATGATGTAGGCCATGATTCTTGATCCCCAAATCTTCACCACTGAAATTATTTTGTAAAAGAAAATTAAACAATGTTAGGCACAGTATACGCTATATTACATTGCCAATCTATTTAAGGGCGAGTGAAGTAAACGAAGCTAAACTCTTAGATTTCAGTTGGGATTATTTTGTGTGCGACCATGACTGACTTACTGAGTGAAGAATAATTAGACGAAAATCAAAATGCATAAATTATGTGCAAATCAAGGGAAAAGGAAGAGCAGTAAACGTCAAATCAAAACTTACGACAAGCACCTGCTGCAGGCTAACATTAAACCTCGCACGCTCGAACAGAAATTTGAGGCTTTTTGAATTCATCTTCGAATTTGTCTTCATCAAAAACTCTTATAGATGTTCCTTCACAGTTAGTGTTAGGATAAATTTTGTTCAATTAACTTGTTGCTCCAAGACGGATTAAGGCATGGCTTCAGGACATCTTTGATCGTTACGCAAAATCCATGCAAAACAACGTACGTGTTTGTGTACGCTGAAGATAGAAACACAAACAAACCAAGTCAACTAAGGGGCCCACTCCCTTGACCCATAATAGCGTCAACAGTAAAAGATATAAAGTAATAGTAAAGGAATGATTCTCACGGTGAGAAGTCCCATCTTGCGGGCAATATCGTGAAAGATTTGGATTGTTCATCATTATTTGTGTTTCCAAGGCAAGTTCTAATGCCCAAATCACCTGCTCCCGTGGGGTAAGCGTTTCTGATTCCATCAATGCAATTCTATGCAATCTTTTGAAAATAATGTCCGTATCTTTAAAATTATTCAAGTGTACCTCAACTTTCTTTGCTCGTTGATGCAATTTGTCTGAATTGACCGCATCTCTGAATACGGAAGCTCTTTTGTCTGAGCGGAAAAGTGTATCCAAAGTTACGTTATAGCCCGATATAACTTAGGGAGATGTCCACACCGTTTGGGCCCAATCGTTGAGAGTTCCATTAAGGAATAATTCACCACTACGGACATACAATTATCTGGATTAACAATTAAAGTTATCTAAATTAAGTTCTTCATTTATATTTGATTAAACTCCACTGTATTTAAAAATGGTCAATAAATAAATTACCGCTGGTTTCTGCCAGATACATTTGTGGAAGATGTCAACGACGCGATCCAATCTAAAATTGGGAGCTCCTTAAACTCTTCCATTGTAACGTTCTTTAATTCGTTTTCACTTGCTACAACAAGATTCAGAGTACCCCCAAGGCGAGCGGAACATTCGTTTATAAGTGGAGTCGACCGCAATGGGCCTATTGGTGGCTTAGTCGGCATGATCTAGATGGCTTGGCAGTACCTTATTGTTCCCCTAGACCTCCTCCTTAACATACAAGGCGAGCGGAGACAAATAAATGGGTTCCATACGTTTCAATAAATTCATGAAACTCAGCTATTAAGTAAAATACAAACTTATATGTACTTCAGTACTAACTTTCATACTTGCTGATTAAGTTAACAATTATTATGATATTAATACCTTCATTCTCAGCATACTTCTCCGGTAGCTCATTATATTGGTAAACGAAAGCATTGTTTAAAGAGCTTTCAATCACACGCCTCTTCAAAGTAACGCTATAAACTACTTTATCGCATTCCACGACCGATTTTGTAGATTCAAGGACTTCTGTTCTATGAATTGTATTTAATCTCACAAATCCGTTCCAAAAATCTACTAATTCCCACTTAAAGTACGTCACAAACTCTTTGTACTTTTTGAAGGTTCTGATATAAGCAAAATACAATAAGTTTTGAATTTCCAAAACTTGTTCCACTTTGTCTGGTATCTTCCCGGTAAATGTATTGTTATCTTCGCAAGTAAACGTTAAATATGGTGACAAAGAATTCATCTGATTCCCTTTGTCCCGGGCAAAATAAAATGGCGTCCCGCTACAGAAATGTGGTCCATTCCATTCAATAAATTGGTGCAAGGTTTCCTACAATTCAAATAACAGATATTTTACCTACGATTAATACAAACGTACACATGTAATTACTGAGTTATAACTAATTACTTGAAACGAGACAAAATAGGACGGAAACAAATTGATAATAACAAACTTACAATGACGCAAGTTTATAGTCGTTGTCATCGTTCTTAAGTCCCCAAGCAAACCTAGGAAAAATGAAAAAGATCCTGTTAGGGTTAATACATTACTTGCCGTCCTGTCGTCTGTGACATCTCCTTCCATAATACCAATACCATTTCAATTCATTTTATGCAAGTAATGTTATTAGTACTGGCAGAGTACGTACTCCATCACCTTAGTATGAAAAACGTTATGTGACACGCAATCTGAACTACTAAACGCACGATGCATACCTACCCCAAAACAATTAAGATCTATCCCTAATGTTTTTCCCATGAGCTCTCTATCCACTTTCGACTGTTTGTTCTACATATTTGTGTAACTGTTAATAGCTGCAGTATTTTAAATGTAGCTTCACGAGCAATACCTTGGCATTGGTGTGAAGACATATGCGGTTCCAAGAGTGCCAATTGAATACGGAATTTTGACAAATTTTTCAGCCAAAACAGGCGGGCAGGTAGGTTCCGGAGTTTTTTTTAACAACCATCGACTCCTACCCACCTATAAAGATAAAACAATGAACAAACAAATATTTTTTTAATAGCAACTACAACAATATTTTAAATCTGAGAACATAATAGAATAAAAGTCCACAACTCTCATGGTTGTTTGTGTATTGCATTACCTAAACACGAACTAAACCAGCCTTTAATTATCGAATTAAAACACTGAGGTAGTTTCCGGCATTTAAAATTAAGATTTAAGTCCACTTCTTTGTACCAATTCGCGTAGTTACAAATCATAATATTGCCATTATCAATGTGTCCAGGTTCGACAAAATTTAACCAGGTATCAGCTCCAAATGAATGCCTTCATCGCCTACGCATTCATTAATGCTTTCACCCGTCAGCTCTCATACCAACTTTAATTATCCAATATGCGGTACAGGTTTAAACATAATTTAGTGACGCGAGTGAAAGTCTGCTTCCTTCAATTAAGACGAGTTTGTCGGTCTTAGTTAAGGCAAAAGACAACAATGGTAACGACTTGCCTCTTCATAACTTACTTGCCATTTCAGACGCGCTTAAAAAATTTTCTGAAATGATTTTATTAGTGAGCAGTAGCACGTCGATTTATCCAAGACGGGTCAACAAAACCTAGTAAGGTGGGCCTATACCTATCAACAAATCGGAAATGCCCCTAAATTCCCAATTCGATCACCTAGCTCTGGACGTGGATGCTCTAGCAACCAATTCAAATGCTAAATTAATGAGGTTTCTGTAATGCAAATTCCCAATCTTGATGCCAATTCTTAATTCTTTTTATTCCGGTGCAGATTAAATTCAATTCATAAAATTTTATTTTTTTAATTTGACCTGTACTGAAGTGAAAGAAAATAAAAGTTGGCGTCCGAGTCAATATTTTGTCTGCAATAAAACGCGTGACACACACACAATTTGTCTGTGTGTGCTTGTGTGTCCGTCACAGGTCAACAGCCTTGGTGCCTCATCGCCATCCTTCCTTTGTTAAAGTGGCACCAACCGGAAAAATAACAAATCTTTCTAGCACCAGCGAGGTATAAACCCACCTTATTAGAAGCTAACTTCGTTGTCAAGACATTTTGGATTTATCCTTTCATCCGTCAATTTATCTCCAGAAGGAACCCATATTAATTTCAACTTTTAGTTTGTCTACCATCTTATTCATAGTTATAACAACTTTATAAGATATTATCATTTTTATGCCGTAGTGAGTTAGGAATCAATATGACAAGTATCGAAACATTTTCCCAACTTTCTCTTCCTTTCCAAACGTTCATGGAATAGGAAAGGTTTCGGATTTACCTTCAGAGTCATGCGAAATAAAGGCTCACTGCGGAAAGATCTCTAAAAAAAGCGGGCCAAACTTAAGAGAAACTAAAAACAGAAATCCCAAATTCTCTTCGTCCTTGCCTCCACTACACGTGCCTTTCTAAAAAAGTGTGATTTGCTTCGTGTTCCGAGGAAGGTCTCATCGGCGAGGGTAGTGTTTTGCATTTTCATTCAGAGGTTCTCAACCTTTTTGGTTCTGTTTTTTGTTCATGGTAGTTTCATTCACCTTTTCCGACTGTACTCCTTCTTTCCAACCTGACTCCTGGAATATAAAATTCTACTCACGCACTCAAGTACGTTGAAATCGAGTGTCCATTAGCCGGCAATTGCTTTATTAATAAAGCAAATGTGGCTAATGGACACTCGATTTCCGTCCATCATGTATATGGAGGAAACGCTATACCCGAAATTTCGCATTGGTTGTAGCTGACAATATGAGCAATGCTTTTTTGGCAAAATATTTGAAAATTGTTCAGGATGTCAACCAGAAAGTTCCTACAAAGTTTGAGTTCAGTTTCTACAAGGATATTTCTATCGACATACGCCACCATGCCTTTTAAGTCAATATCCTAACTCGAGTCCGGACCCGGAGTTCGGGTCCGAGTCAAGAAAAATTCTCGGACTAGGACCCGACCTTTGGGTCTGGGTCTTTTTTTAGGGTCCGGGTCCGAAAAATTACCGGACCCGGACTTTCCGAGCACTGCAATTATCCATAACGTTGTTTATAGTAATCCGAAATTCTAATAGGTACATGTATTAACAAATCCAGCAAAGAGCTGAGAGTTTTGTTCTATATTAATTTGTCAAGAATTCTTCGAGTTGAGTAAGTTATTTATTTATGGCTACTTTTAATGCAATAGAGAAAGTACAGTGACCCGTACTTTCACTGACTCAATTCAATTTAGCGAGTCTAAGTGATACTGATATTAATTTGAATTACAATATAATTAGTAAATCAATAAAGTCGATCAAGCGCATAAACTTTACACTCCCCCCATCCCTTGAAAGCTCAACCAAGTGGAGTAGGAGAAAAGCTGTGATATGCAATTGTGGACTATTATGAAGGATCCGAAACTAGCCATTCAACATATATGTGAATTCGATACGTTCAGTGAAAAGTGTGTACAATAGTACTAACTGTTGAATTTTCCCAAATTAGTGACAAAAAAAGCTGACTTTACTATTTATTATGATAATGGCGGAGTACTTCGGACTTGGACATACAGGTGGTTTGTTAGATACTAATAAAATTCTCCACAACAGGCACATCTCAACCACTCGACTCTCCAACCCTGTCTGCTACCACTACTGTTACTGATTATTGAAAGCTGACCCATGACACTTGCGGTAACTTCAAAAGAAGTGTTGGCACAAGTTACCATGTTCTCTCAATAATCCGAGTCTAAACTGACTCGCACTTGACTACTGTATTTCTCAAAACAATTCATTTTCATCCGGACAGGAGTATCGCATACCGAAATTACTATAGTCAATTGCTTTAAGTTGACGGTAATGATGTCATACAGTGTAAATAGTGTGCATGGTGCATATCATAAATAGGAAACATACTAAAGTTAAGATGTGTAATAGATTATTTGCCATAACTTTAAGATTTAATGGATTTTAAGGAATGCAACACAAAATAATGTCAAGTATCTTCCAGAGAGACCAGTTGACTAATTGGTCGGGACTATGATCTCTCTCCAAGTACAGTCAGAATTATTTACATGCGTTTTCTATGCCGACTCGCAGATTTTACTCCGGTTTACAGAGAGATTCGTCAATATTTTGGCAAATTCTTGTGTTGATTCGATTCAACTCTCCAAATTTCCCTACCATCCGAGGCTACTTGACCTCATGTATGTGTTCGAACCCTTGCGTGTTTCTGTTCGTTGCTCTGCGACATGTACAAACATATTTATGCTTGAGAGAAGAAGGTAGAGGAAAATGGGATGAAGGTGAAGTTCATAGCCGAAGGTAATGACGTCTGCTGTCCTTGCGCACTTGATTTAAATTATTTATGATGCAATTCCGGCCCAATATTTCTGAAGAGATTACTATAGGATGAATTCCTAGCACAAGCTTACGAGACCTCTTGAGTACACGTATGGTCCAATTAATTCTGTAGGTAGATAACGTGAAACAAACCTGACAACCATTCAGACAGGATGACGTTAAAAGAACAATTGTCAAATGTGAAAACCTAATCTTTCGTCCTCCATTGCGAGTTTATCACAGATCCAACTTAAGTTGATGTTTTCAGTGACGCATTATATGTGTCTGTGCCTATCGTGAATACTGTTGTGTTGAAGGGATTAAATGTTACACACCTTGTACAATCTACAATGAGAGATTGTTTTTATAACTAATCTAGTTTCACATTGGATTCAAAGTTACAAAATTTTTAATACTCGCAAGAGTCAAAAAATTAATATAGTAATAAAGATAGGATTAAAGAATATTAATCCTATCTTTCCAAAAGCTACAATTCCCAAATCCGTCTACATTATAAAGGATGCCGTACAAAAACAAAATTCTTACATACATTTCTAGCGCCCACACGGTGTGACTTTCAAAAAAAAGGACGATCAGAAAAGTTGTTCGTCAGGTCAAGAGCAAATAAAATATCTAAAATAGTCCGCATTTTGTCGTGCGCTTAATACGGTATTTTTTTTTTATATGAACCATAAATTATAGACGGTTAGAATATAAAATACTAACAGATACCATAGATCGATCCTTCGTCAACAAACGTGGGATAGTGCTCTCAAATATAATTTGGTAAAAATGAACTCTAGCCCGTACAGACGACGAGAGAATTAAGGTCGAGGTTACCTATCGTTGAATTGTTTTCTGGGAATCAAGATCCCTCCTAACAGTCTTTATGATGCAAAGTGCCCTTGACCTTAAATATCTCTCTGTTTCTTGTTATTGAAGGGGAGAGCCCTCAGCTTTGTAACTCAGGTAAATAACCCAGCGGGTTCATATTTCATTCTGTTTGTTCAGACCCTAATCAAAGAAAGGTCTCAGAGATTTTGAGGAACGCAACCAAAACTAAATATTACGTACATGTAATATGTGTTCTTGAGCAATAATAGACTGGGCTTCAATTTCGGCCCCTATGTCTTCCAGAGGGAATATTCAAGTATAACGTAGTACATGAAACCCAATGACAAAAATATCATGATGATTATCCAATTATATCTGTTAGGGTGTAATCAACAATACAGGTTCAGGATTACAAGCTAACAAAATAGTACACAAACACCATCCTATCAGAAATCCGAGCTAATCTTAAAGCTCCTCATTAATAGCATGGTATTACTTCTAAAATATGGACGAGGAACTTTTTATTACGACGGTTAACACTGCTCGTAAAGAATAGACTACCTGAATCTAGTCTAAACTAGGCAGCCCTTGTAGTATGAAAAAATCTAATGCTACCAAAAAATTTTTACTTGCTGCAAAAACAATGCTACGAAATTAGCTTTTCATCTGCTGCAACTGTAATTTTTGGGATTTGATCTAGTGTAACTCAGTTCGCGACATTTCATATTCATTTCATGATAGCGAGAAATCCTGACTATTATGTAAATTTTTAATAAGCAAATTAGAACTTAGTGCAAGGTCAGTCCTTTGTTACATTCAACTTTCATACATACTATAATACGAGCAAAACTCAAAAATTCAAATCATAACCGGTTGAAGAAAATAATCACTATTTGCTCCTACTCTATTCTCTCGCAAAAAGAAGTGAGAAAATTTGGTTGTGTACTACTTTGCGGGTGCCTAATCAGCACTGTATAAATAAAATCCTCAGCATAAAGTTTAAAACAAAGTCCTACTATTTGTCTGATCTTGCTGCATATCAATTTTGCATGAAGCTAAGGGACCATTGTACTAACACCCGGAAGCATAGCGGACAGGCGAATAGATAAAGTCCCGTTCGGGTCGGATTTGGATGAGACCAATTTTCAACCCGATCATTCGGGTCGGGTGACCTTTCAGCTGTATTGGATTTCGGGTCGGATGGGATTTCGAGTCGGATAAGAAAATTACCCGACCCGATAAGAACCTTACAAATATACACCACAATATGTATATAAATGACGAAAACAAAACAACTTGAACGGATTTATGAGATCCCATGATTGTTGAAAACATAGTACAGACATCAGACATGTAAGTGCTACAGGAAGGTCATTGAACACCTACTTGCTTCGATTCGGGTAAAATGTGAAAGGCACTTCCACTTATAAATTGTGTGTTCACAAAGCAGTGGCCTGTTATACGTCCGTACACCAGTATATTTCAAAATTTTATTATTCTTCACAATTTATTTCAGTTCTCTCGGAAATCTTCTCTCCTGCTTAAAAAATAAAATAATATAAGCCCTAAGCAATGCCATTTTACCAAACAAACCAAGAAATGTGTAGTATTATGTACAATTGCGTTGAATTAGTTGGGTTCTGCCTCACTCTGGTATACGGGAAAACAATTCAAAAACCTCCCAGAATCAATCAAAATATGGATTGCAAGGTATATTCTTTGCTAATAAATTGTTGTTTATGTGGTACGCAAATATCCGCAGTTAAAGTACGACTTGGGAAGTACAGAAAGTGTTATTTAGCTATTGTAACTATTCATTAGATTTTTTTAATATAGACAGAGGACATCCCATCGCCTGTTCTTGAAAGCGGCAAATCATTACAAACTATAACCGCTTTTGATTCGGTGAGATTCCTTCACCAACTAATATTAATCACATGTAAACTTATACTTAATTCTTTTATGAATTCAGGCTATGACTCACACATATGAACAGATATGTGTACACAACATGTACTTTTATCGAAAGGTAATATACATGTTTGTCTTGTAACTAAATATCTATATTTACTAATGTAATAATTATTTTGAACAACAGATTGTTTACGACTTTTTGAAGCATACATCGTATTGGTCCTTGATGGTATCTGCGCGCACTTAAAACCCAATCTGGACAAAAACAGCTCGGTGCATTTACGTTATGAGAGTGGAAAATGAAAAATTATCAAATTTTAATCCACTACCAGAATCAATTACTTTTAAGGAGAATGGATTACCATTCGTTATTAAGTTGAAGAAGACAAATTCCTGGGACGAGTGTTCATTAATGGAAATACCGTCTTCATATGCAGAATTCACGGAAATGTACTACTCTAAAATGATGTAAGTTAAGTGCTATGTTAACATGGCCAATTATAATTGTTTCAACTAATATTTCTTTTGTTTATAATTTCAGAGAAATTGAAATTTCGCTAATTCTTCTGGACCACTTTATTTCGGAACTAGAATTAGCTCCGACTTTGTGAATAGAGAAATTAACAATTAATGTTCACCGTCCCACAAAAATAAGACGTTCGGATGATAGAAATCGGGATTTCAGATTAATTAATAAGATTTTCAAAAATTTTCAAGTATCCAAATTCTCAAAATTTGAGTTAATAGTATATACAAAATTTATACCTTGCCTCCGAGCAATCACTAGACGAGGTGCATGTCATTGTACCCAGTCCCGAAGTATCAAATACCTTCGATTGAAAGGGGAAATCTATACTCGCGAAACCAGAAATGATTGCAATTGTTAAAAAAAGCTTCATGTTGTAAATTCATACTTAAGAAATTAACTTAATTACAACTCAAATATTAATTCCATTTTCTCTTATTTCTTATAACACATAATGCTTTTTTGAAGCCCTTCCTATAATATTAATTGAATCGTTAAGATCAGTAGAAGCAGTAAAAAATGACACCTGTAAACGTTAAATTTTTTATGTTTATGTTTGAGTTATGAAATTGATGATTACAATAACATTACACCCCATCCAGTATATGAGAGGGAAGACAAACAATCCAAGTGCTGTTGTAAATTATTACAAACGTATTGTGACGGAAGGTTCTATCAATAATTATCTCCCTTTTCAAAGTTGGTCTTTATTAAAGTGAAAGAAACGAGTGGTCTTGCAAGGTTAGTTCTCGACATAAAGGTACTTATCCAAATGATCTCTAATCCTAAACTGAAATCGGCATTGAATAATTATGACAATTATTTATTTTTGACTACGGATTGGATTCGGGTTAAGATCTTCGAAGCCATATCCGTGAAAACATTACAAAAATTGACACAATTTGAGAGCGTGACGGGGCGATGAGACAGAAACCAAACAAAACCTTTACCCTTCACAATTGACTAGCATGTAATGTCCACTCAAATTTTCCATCTGGTTTTCAATTTTTCAATTAAATTTACCTCCCAGCAAACTACTAAACTAAGCCTGGAGGTTAACAATCTACGAGTTCTTCTAGTTTGATGAAACGGCTTGAACTGAATGGATTGTTTGATAGTTCAAGAATTGACCGTAACATATTACGTACTGGTAGGTCGCTCCGGTTTGGTTGTCAAAAGAATGAATGTGAGATGGAAATGAAACAAGTGTCTCTCCATAATTAATGCATTTCGTTAGAATAAAAAACACTAGTCTAGTACCCCTAGGATAATTACTCCTAATTAACAACATAGTCTAGTATCCAAACGTGGAACCACCCTTAATTCACATTCCAACAATAATTAGAAGTAAAGATTCTCCCGCGTCATCATTAGCAGCGCCAAGAACTGCAAAAAAATGAGTGTGCTCAACCGCGGGGAAATAACCCTTCAATTCTTCAGGAAATATGTTCGCGCAGGACGGAAATTAAGTTTGAATCGACTTTCTCCATGTCCTTAGACCTGAGACACCAAACATTGAGAGTAAAACTAATTTCGCTCGGCAGCACCCTATACTGATCCATCCAGAATGCGCCGATTTGACAAGCCGTAAACTCCTGGCTTATATAGCTGCCGAGAACTACCTTCTAATAGAATAGAAAACAACGTGCTACAAAATATAATGATGTTGGTATGTGTGAAATCGAAATTTCTGATTTGGAGGTGGGATTAAAACTATTTTTTTTACCACCTCTCATACTTCAGCTTAGCATCTGCCGATGCTATCTTTTTTGCAATAATTTTATCCATTTTTCAAAATTTTGTTGAAGCTGTTTGTTGAAATTAATTTTTGCTGACATGGCATTTGGAGAAAATCTAATTCTTTCTATCGAATAGCCTTGTCAGTGAAAAAGCGATTTTTTCGTAATCGGTGCAAATCTCCCTTTTTGTCAGACTTCCCAAGCTGCCCGGCTGCCCAAGGGTGGGGGAAGGTTACTTGTAACCCTGCATATACAAATCCATAATTTAATAAATTCAAAACACACTCCTATATAGTTGAACACTAGATTTAATTCAAAGCACGTGTTGACGACACACCACTCTAAGATGTATGCAAGTAAATACCCCAACAAGTTGTTATTTATCCTTCAGTGCGTTGAACGCTATTTTAATTACGCCCACTTCAAAACTATACTTGCATCGAATTAATGTAAAATATTGTATTCCTACGTACTTTTCTTCTCAAAGATGTAACTCTTTTGCAGGGTGTTTGATATAACATATTTTCAGTTCATGACTCCGCCACTAGCATAAGAGAATCAGAAAATAGGAAATATGATCATTAATAATCGAACTTGAGATCCGAAACCAAAATTTAGCTCGGAATTTAAATTATAAAACATATTCGATTTTACATTATATTGCCTTCAGTTGACAGATTTTTGTCTTACTTCCAGAGAGATTCACCATGACATGAAAAAAATATTGTCAGGTATTACGGTGAAGTCCACATCCAGCACCAATTTCTCGCAACAACAGTGAGTGTATTGATGAAAATAGGTTTTGCGCTAATGATGTATTTAAGTAATTCCCCCTCGTCGGAGATTCTTCTAATGAATTTGAATCGTAAAGTAGTTTTCTCTAAACACTTAAGAACATTAGAATACGACCATTATATTCTGTCAAGTACCCAAAGTAAAATATTCCTTAAAAATCAAAAACTTTGAGAATGAAATTAGAATTGCAGAGCTATTTTACTGGTGGCACCCAATTACGATATTCATGTGTCGTAAAAATTACAATGAAACTAGAGACTAATGAAACTAAAGTAAAATTTTAAAATGACTCTTAGCTATTCAATGTTACATCATTTAATACTTTTGGAGTTATTTGACCATACAGAAAAGAGTAAAGTTGTATGATGTTGTTATGAAACTCTACAAACTCTTCATAACCATTACACTGAAGGTCATGACATGAAACTCGACCCATCCCAAGGGTTCATCCCATTTTCACGACACATTAACATTTTTTTTAAATAAAGATACTCATAAATTCTCGTTCCCTTACGACCGTCATTGTAAAATAAAATGCCCTTGAACTTACATCATTCTATGTTTTTTGTTACGGAATGAGAGAGTTCTCGGCTGCGTAACTCAGATAAACAGCCGAGGGTCCTACGTAGTGTTACAACCCATTCCGGAACACCCCGTATCTTGGACCACCCTATAGGCGAATCACCGAAACACCCTGTACGAGAGAGGACTTGGACCCTTCACCCAAATCTCAACTCATTCGTATCACTAAAAAAAGTTTCATCTCAACCTATTAATAATAAATACTAAAACAAATAAGATTAACTCAAGTTAAACTTAAAGTCCATCTAACACGTAAGGCATGGACCTAATTAAGTATAAAAGCTCAGTAATTTAAATACAAATCATCAGTCAATTGTCTGGTTCATTGCCATCCAGTCGTAAGATCCCCAACTACCTCTTTAGGAAGGAGGGAGCTAACCTCGGAACACAAACTACCTCTTAGAAATTTTTTATTTGATGCATACAAGGAAATTGTTAACAAAGTCTTTACACGTTTTGTGACGTCCTGGATATGAATATAAATTTCCTAACCTCATATAAACTCATACGTCCCATACGCCGTACATTAAAAATAGTAGTTTATACAAATTATTTCGAGAATAAATTGGTGAAAAATGAATTTATTGTGGTTTTTATAAATTTAATTTATTTTGAAATCATAATCACGCTGTACTGAATCCTTGTATGAAGAATGAACTAGAATTAGTGATAGAAACTTTACTCTTTATTAGCCCGTGGACGCAGTCCTGTAAGGGCTTATGAAATCCCATTGTCCCTTTTTCGACCCAAGTACCGCCCTTCATGTATGCAGTCCTGTAATAGCCGACGCCGCTTTAGTGTTCCAACTTTTGTGTCTGGTGAGAGATGATCGCATTGAAATACCTTCTTGCTGCGAACTTACTGTACCATATATTTGACAGCGGCCGTAACAGCAAATCTGTATTGTCATCACGTTATAGTGAAATCATACCTAACAATACAGGACAA
>JAQGCA010000998.1:0-20680 GCA_034698945.1 Protaphorura quadriocellata
TGAGCCAAATCCGTACAGCTTTTCTTGTTCCAATCGATGCCGACATCCAATTCATAGTGCGAACAATACGAAGGTATGCCAATAATAATATACGGTGATACCTGTTTTCGGCGACCGGGTGTGGCTAATAATAGTGTGATCACAATTTAAAGGGAATATAGTATAGCAATGGCGTAATGTACAATCAAACGACACATGAAAGAAAAAGACGCGGTCTTTATATTGTTATGGGCTGTTTATTATGACTTCAACGCATAAAATGATCAAAACAAACGGTCTGTCAGGCAAGTGCATGGTTAACTAGCTCAGAAGCTCAGATTATCTTTGGAACAGGCTTCACTGCATTCTCTAGCCATTATTTTGAGCTCTGAAACAATTACATCATTATAATTTGTAAGGAACGGATTTTGTCGGCTTCATTGGGGAAAAATGATGAATGGACTTCTGAAAATATCTATAAGAGGTACACGCAAACAGATTCTAGACCAATGACTCCTGATATACCTCGATCACACAGAACCGGCATGGTAATACCCAGGTTGGTGTTGTTGCATGGATATGATATTCTAAAGACTCTAAGCTTTAATTTATGTTGAACAAAATTAATTTTAATGTCTTAGCATCACTGTGGAAAGCCGAAAATGTATCACACCGGAACCTGAGGCAAAACAATGCCAATTTCATCAAAGACGAGTTTTAATTCTGGACTTACGACGAGTGAAAAGCGTTGATGCAATAATTCATCAAGACAGCGCGACGACTGGGACATCATTTGATTCGACATTTGAGGATGACGATAAGAGTTCCGCATCGGCCAGTGCGGATTCGATATTTCATCATTTGTCATCCAGAAATATTTCAATGTCCAGGTCTACAACACCGAAAACAAGACTCAAGGTCCGACGTCTCAAAAAATCAAAGGAAAGGTCAACTTCTCCCATCGCGTATGAAAGATCTTCAAGTCCGAAAATCTTGGAAGGCGTGAGTGGCTTTCTATCGTTAAAATGTTTCTGATAATTCTAAATGTCCACAAACGGCATCCGCCACTTAAGGCGGTTACGAAAGCTTTTGTCCTGTTTACCTTCAAAATGAACACTCTAATGAGAAAGGCAAGCATTCGGAAGTAGTATGTCGTAAGCGTTTGAGCCGATTGATCTATCACTTTGTTCGTACCGTGCGCATACGAAAATCCAGACTTTGTTCTCTCTTGTCTTCATTCACACAAAAGTATCAGAAAAAGAAGGTTAGAATAAAGTATTCGAGTGACAAAATGGCAATACACCATTATCAGCATCCAGAATATTTGCCACCGGATTTTGTATCGTTCATTGATAAAAATTATGAAACAATATTTGAAGTACAGGAAAAAATTAAACAATTGTATGGATCCGCTAGGAATTTATTCCAGCGAGCTGATACGACAAAATCATACGATTCAAGTGTTTCGAGTGATCACGACGTGTCTAAAATAATATCTGCTAAAATAATACCGAAGGCAATTTTAATGGAAAGTTACGAATCTGAAGAAAGCGCTGAAAGACATATTAAGGAATACCACGGAGAATCATTCGATTCGGACAGGGAATACATGTCTTACCTGTCAAATCAATTTCCCTTAGTCTTTTTCTCAGACTTAAAAAATACGGATACGATTTCACTAAAAGTTACAGGGATTCCAATTCAATTCTCTACAAGAATACGGAAAAGTGTTGAGAAAAAAATCTTGCAAACAACTGCTATTAGTAGAAGTCGAAAATCAGTCAACAAGAAAGGAAATAATAAAAGAAAAAAATATGCGAAAACCGACAATTCCCATTATCACAAAACAATTCACCACATGGATAACCATAATAATTGCGTAGAAATGCCTTCAATAGATGAAATAGCATTGGAAATATACAATCGGTATTTTGTTTCTAAAAACAAATCTCAGCTAACTTTACCTCCACTTCATTCATCAGTCCTCACACTACTGGGCCAAAGGTCACCCACGAAAGCGTCTCCCAGAACGGCTTTGTTACAGGGAAGCCAACATCCGCAACAATCTTCAACGTCCAAACATAAAGTTAGTAAATGTTGAATATTTTATGTATAAGTTGATGTTTACGTTGTTACAAAATTGTATATTTTATCTAAGAAATTAAGACGACATGGGCGAAAGCAGAAAAATCAGAATCAGTCCAAAGAAATTCAACCGTCTGGTGGCGAATCAAATGAAGAAGTTTTGAAATCCGGCGATGATCCCAACAATACAGAATTGTCTACTGGCGGATTTGGTGAAAATATTGAGGATGATGAGGCTTTGGAGGCGAATGGAAACAGGACATTCCATAATTCAAGATCACTTTTCCAAGTCATCAACGAAAATTTGGCAAAAACGTCCAGGAAATATTACAAAGTATGAGTGTAAATTCTTCATTCTTTTCCATGAAATCAAAACGCATTTTAATTTCCGACCAAAATTAACTTCTATATTACTTAAATATTAGCGTCGGTAGATTTCTTTGATAGTTTAAAGTTGTTAATCTCAGCTGTCATCCTATTTTCCTGATGAGATGGCGAGACGGTAGAGAGTGGAAAATTCTGTAGAACCTAGGAATATTCATGTTTTGCCAATGAAATTATTTAATCATGGGTGACTAATTAAAATAATAACCTCACGAATTGAAAGGATATAGAAAATTTGGACCGAGTAATTTCTGAGATGAATGAAAAATATGTGAAGAAAAATATTACACTCAACCCTGCGAAGATAAACTTGAAAGAGGACACTTGGCTGGCGTTACCCAGGACTTGGTCACATACCAGTGCCACCTTTGGTGTTCCTGGTGATTCTGGAAAATTAAAAAGTGAGGGAAAGTATTCATTTTAGCTTGAGACAGTATCTTTTCTGTTTCGAAAATTTTCAGTAGAACCATCAAAACATTTTGTCGAGCAGGTATGAGTCCACTGGAGTACTTGCAGAAGTATGTCGCAATCAGTGATCCACGAAAAGATTTGTACAGTTTAGTCTTTCGAAGATACCGAATTTTGGACAACCCAACAGGAAAGACTATCACAACTCTGGTAAGGGGTTAACACATTTGTTAGTAAACACAAACAACCTTGACGACGCCCTCCTCTACGGGTAGGCCAGTAGTCACTCCAACGAGTTATGCATTTATGCAAGTGCTCATTATGGCAATGGGAAATAGGTATCTCCAATGAGCACCAACCTGTTTACAACATGACGTCAATGTACCATTCAATCCACGCATTTGACATTCGGTTGCCAGTTGCCACGGGGTTGTCCGTCGGAATTTCATTCCTTGGAAAAGTACTGGCTTACCTGTACAGGAGAATTGTTTTAGTTACATTGAGCCGAGCTAAGTATCTTTGAAGTACGGGAAACAAAGAGACAATTAAGGTATAATTTTGTATTGATGGATCCGATTTGGACCCGGAAGGTCAGCGAATGACATGATAAGGCCCATTAACTAGGTAAAGTGCGTGCGGTATTATTCTAGTTGTGAGGTCAAGAAAATTCGGCGTACCATTTTTTAGCTCTCTGTGATGACCCATCAGGTTACCAAAGGTAAGAATAATTGGAAATTGGGCATATCATTTTACTAACTTTTACAGAGCAGATTGACCACCGTCACCGGTATGGCGAGAAGTTAATATAGTGGTACACCTACTATGCTCGACATCATCTTTGGGTGTTAGAATAGAATGTAATGAGGAAATAAACCTTATCGTATTGTATTGTATTCTACTCTATTCTAAAACAAAAAGCCTGACCAGCCGTTATACCTTTGAGGTTATAATAACCCGAGTCCACTTTATTTTTTTCCAGACAGCGCAAAAAGCACTAGCAGAAGTAAGGGGAGAAATATTGTCTGACGCAACTATCCGTGATTTATTTAAGTGTCTAAATATTGATCCAAACGATCGAGACTTAACTGACACCGAGTTTTATGGAATTTGCGCGTTCTGCGAACGGGTTTATTCCAAATATCCTATGGAAAGCTGCAACGAATGCTATGCTTGTTCCAAATATGCTGGGAAAGATAAGACCAGGTGATAGACTATTGTGTAAGTTAACAAGGAGACAATATAACTAACTCATACCCTGATTTATTACAAAAATACAGATGTCATCAGAACCAGAAGAGTCTTATCGAGCAAACCGATTTCGAATATCTTTCAAGGAAACTTCGTGACGATGAAATTGGTCCGAATTTGAAACCTATCATTGAAGCCTTATGCAATGTTCGTAACGAATAAAATAAAAGTGGCTTTTGGTATCCATCATAGAAAGCCACTTCAGTTTATTCTCCAAACTTCTGTCACCCCGTGCAATTGGTGCAATATGAATGAATAATCTCTCAAAATCTCAACGGATTTTTCACACATTAAATTATAAAATGTAGATCTGAATTTTGTCTGGGAACATCAAAGCTGGGCAATACGGAGGCAGGTTGAATAATTATGAACCACCATATAGAATTGTAACGATAATGGGACTAAAGTAAAGAACACAACTAATAAATTTGTCGATCTCAGCAGGCTTTATTTCCAGAGCACTATGAACGGCAGTAAGTCACGGTTAGGCTTTGCATGTAAATAGAATAATATTACGTACAATATTGGCAACATTTTCATAATAAAAAGACTCAACGTATCATGAACAAACAAAACATTATATACAAAAAAGGTCAACATATTCATAGCAGCACTTTAACTTAACGAAGGTATTATTATAGGTAATCTGCTGGTACGCGATATTGGACGGAATGTAATGAGATTCGCGATATTCTATAGAACGTAAGTTCTATAATATTATAGCTGTTATGCTTTCAAGTACGTCGAAGATTAAAACTCTATGCGATTGTTTCAGACAATCCTTAATATAAATAAGGTTAATTTAATAGCAGAGATTCCAAATAATGTTGGCAGAATTGATGAAGAAACACGAGGGCTACTGGCTTTCAAAGCTTCCTGGTCACCTGGTGAGGTATTAGCAAAGGAAATCAATCAATAATTAAGAAAATACTGCGATGGATGTTTAGAAAAATTGTTATGGATTTTGCAAATACTAACCTATAATGACCTCTTGAGCGGGCGATGACATTTTCCCGTCTCCTCCAGAAGAATATGCAAGAACACGAACATAATACTTTTTCGCAAGCTCTAAACCACCAATTTCGGCCTCCAGCTTACGAGGCCCAAATGCAACGTACGTGTCTTTTGCTTGACTAATATCGTGATCCGCATCCCATATTCGAACCTATTAGAATGTTATAAGTCTGGATTTAGCGCTTTCCCTTTCAATCACATTCATTTACGAATTAACCAGAACATTTGAATTTATCCAGAACTAATTTTGACGATTTTTGGTCGATTTGAATTCTACATTCGAATAGTGTTCTTGAAAGTTCAAAATACCTTGTAGCCAATCAGCGACTCTTCATCCGCCGTAGTAGCAACATACCGCCATGTAACTTTTATCGTCGAAGGATCAATTAGAGAAATAACGACAGAAATAGGAGGTCGTTGAGGAGCCTTTTTCAAAGTTCGTTCTAAAGAGTAAAAATTCATTAGAAAGTTGATGAAGATGTACTTCAAGTTATGACTGAAATATGTCTTACCAAACTGGGGTTCACTGGCTGGTCCAGGGCCCGCAGAATTGTAGGCCATTACTTGCACGTAGTAATAAGTGTTTGGCTGCAACCCCACAATCAACGCATGGTTTTTCGTCGAACGACTCAAATAATTCAAAGCTTCTGGGTCGTACAAGTTTGTTTCGTTCATTACTTTTGGCCAGTACCGAATCTGAGAGTAAACAGAACTACAATCAAGTTATAGTACGAAAGTAACAAGTTTGGCAAGAGAGGCATTACAAAATCTTTGACAAACAGCTGAATATTTAGAATTAAGTTATCAGATCGAACTATACCCGGTATCCTATAAGTTTTCCACGTATTTTGTCTCGTGTTTCTTCAACTGGAATCCAAGTGACGTTAACTGCCGTGGAATTGTATGGTATCGGGGTAACTAGAGAAGGAGCAATTTGAGGCATATCCTCTGCAGTGAAAACGTGAGCCGGTGCAGATTCCGGGCCAGAACCAATGTCATTCCAGGCCTGAAGAAATAATCAATTTCAATGTTAAAAAATTAAACAATCGGAATTTGTTATGATACGACTTACTTGAACTTTAACCTCGTAGACTGTATAAAAATTATGTTCTGGGACATCCACGACGTGCATTCCGATGTTACCCCATTGTCTAAGTACAACATTTTGATATTCATCTTCTGTGAAATTTCTATATTGTCTCCAGAAAACTCTGTAATAAATTCCAGGGGCGTTCTGGTCCTTTGGTGGCAATGGCTAATCAAATCATTACATGTGTTTTTAATTAAACTTCCCAAACACCGAGTAATTATTTGTATTTAAATGTTTTCTCACTCACCTCCCAAGTAATAGTTAGCGAATTTGTTTTTCCTCCGCCACCACCAACATTTCTTGGAGCGATAAACGGTCTGTCCACCGGAGTATTGTACTGTGGAGATGGGGGAGATGGTGGTCCATAACCGTAATGATTCGCGGCTAATACCCGGAATTCATAGGCCGACCAAGGGCTCAGAACGGTCAGTAGTTTCTCTTTCCTGCCAGTTTCTCCACGGATGTCAAGTGTTCGATCAGCTTCGACATCTTATACATAATTCATTCAATACAATTCGGTTAGATGTACTACAGAAAAAAAGTCTGACAAACTTCTAGAACATTAACTTACTTTCAATAAGGGTCCTCCATACAGGGTCCCACTGAGTCCTTCCTTGGAAAGTATACAAATAAGCCTGCGCTCCATTCGTAGCTCCATCCGTCCATTTCACGAGTGCCGACCTGGAAGTCAATTCGGATGCTTGAACACCGCCTGGTTGTCCAGGTGGTCCAATAACATTGACATGGGTCTCATATTTAAGAGAGCCAACCCATGTGTTAGCCTCACATTCGTAAATTCCTTTGTCAGCCAACGTTATATTCTGGATTTCCAAATATCCTAATCTTGGGTCCACACTAATTCGGTAAGATGCCTCATCAACTCGGAATCCGTTCAATTTCCAAACATAGGCGATATCCAATGAAGGATCTGCTTCAGCCCGACAACGCAGGAATAATTGACTTCCGATTGTATAGTTTTTGTATTCTAAAGGTTGGTCTACCCAAGTTGGTCCTCGAAGAACTGTGAGCAATCCTGAACTTTCTTCGAATCCTAATATGTTTTCAGCAAGGCAAGTAAAAATGCCCTCGTCATCACGAGAAACAGGCATAATCAGGAGATTCCCATTTTGTAAAACTCTTCTCCGACCTCCGCTACCAATAGTATTACCATCCTTTTTCCAAGTAAATTTGGGCATTGGAGCTGCCTCTGGCTGACATTTAATGGTGACATTACCACCTTCAGCTGCCAACGTCTCCGTATCCAATGGTCGCTTTTTGAAATTCGGTGGAAGGACTGGAACCAACATAAAAAAAAATAAGAAACATATTGTAGTGAGTCCACTCCATATCGGCACGTCCTCCTTTAATCAAAAATCATTTGGTTCCCACTTGAATGGTTATCTATTAGAATGACTTTCGTTTTTCGAAAACCAATTCTTATGCATTTTGTTCGACTTCGTTATATATTGTCCTTACACAAAACCCTAAGTTGACCAGTTGAGTATTTGGCTGCTAAGGAATTATTAGAACGACATTGGTACATTCCAGCGTCCCGCTCTTCATCCAACTCTCTAATTGTAAGAACGTTGTCTTGAATTTGATAACGTCCAATATCTTCTGGAGGAAGCGTTTCAGTCGTCAACATTTTTCCATCTCGATACCATTGGTATTCAACATCTGGAATCCCGAAGGCCTCGCAAGTCCAAATCAAATTATCACCTTTGTCCGCGTGTTTATTCCCGATTGGAATAATAAAATCTGGAGCAGCTAAAGATTTCAGGGAAAATATTAGCATATTTCTAATATTCGAAATTTGCTGTTAGAGATAACGCCCTAGTGCCACTTTTTACCTTGTATGCTCAGTGTCACGCTGTCCTCTGCAGAAAGGCGATTATTTGTTGCACGGCAGACATATTCACCCTGATCCTCAACTTTAACATTGGAAATTGTTAGAACTCGATTGTAATTTGAAAGGATAGATCCTCTCGGAAGACTTGCACCTCTTCTAGTCCAGTTGTAGGATGGAACAGGACTATAAATTAATCATTGGTTATTAATTAGTCCAAATTCGCAAATTAATTGTTTGCAGGGTAGGGCATACCGCTGCCCTTCTCTTGCGTGCAACTCAGTTGCCCGTATCGCCACGCGAAAATTCTTAGAGCGAAATAAAACTCTTGTTTTTATAGTGCTTTGAGTGAAGTCTTGGTTGCCAAAAGAAATTATTTTGGGTGATTACTGGCCCAAAAGACTACAAAAACAACAGTTCCTTTATTTTCCTTTATCTTTTGGACACTGGTACCATTTTCGATATTGAAAAAAAAGTCCTTACTAGCCAAACGCAACACACTCCAGTCTAACTTCATCACCAGCACTAGGGGCTTCTGGAAATGCCTTTGGAAAGTTGTTCGGGAATTTTAGTTGCTGATAATTGGCTACAAGGAATAAAAACAAAATTAGACCTCGATAACATTTGCCGAAGTTCCTTGATAATACTATAATCTCTTACCGTTAGGAGTTACTTGTAAACTGAATGCTGGGCCGTTCCTTCCGGAATTTGAGACAGTACTTTGGACACTACAACTATAAACGTCATTATCACTCATATCCACTGCTGAGATGTACAAATTCCCGTCGTAAGACACAAATACTCTCTGATCTTCTTCCACAAAGTTTGGAAAATATTTTCTTGACCAGTAGTACAGAACAGCTGAAGTAATAATGAAAATTATTATTGTGATTCGACTTCCGAAAGTATGAAGCGTTATTGTATGTATCATCTAAATTACATGGGAAATGTTGAGGTGGGTCACAATAAATAGCTTTGCCCCAATATTGGCTTGCAATTTCTAGTGAGCGTTTCTGAACAAACTCTCCAATGTATCCAAATGAAATGGTCACACTCTCAGACATGACTGCACCAAATTTATTACTAGCTACGCAGTGATACTTTCCACGATCATCCAATTGCTTCGGAGAATCAATGATTAGCATTCCACCGCTGATTGTGTATTTGCTATTTTGAAGGGGATCAATGTAAATTGAGACAATAGTGTTATTCAGGTATTCTTCCTTGTACCAATCATAAGTCGGAGACGGCCAACCGTCCGCTAAACAACTGAAAACACCAATAAATTCAAGTTTAATTTCAAAATAGACTCGATATTGTATATCCTGCATATCATGTGAAGAATACAAGAAATAATTACCTCAGAGCAACATAAGATTGAAGGATATTTCTAGAAAGATCAAATACAACAGATTTTGGCTCTTGAATAAATATTGGCCCTCGAGGAATCCTTGTCACGTCGTCAACTATGTCAATCCCATACTCAAAGTCTCTGTAATCCAGTGATTTGTCAATCTCAGGCACTTGAGCCAAAGGAATTTCACAAATATACAGAAGCAAATCGAAACCCTGAACTTTCAGCAATCCCCATTCCTTCCGTCGTTCTGAAAAACTGCCAGTTAATTAAAAACCCATTAATAAACTAATTCCACGATTTTATACATCAAGACATAGAAAGTGTAAGACCTATACCTATACGCGAGAAAATTATGATTAAAGGATGAAGGAATTGGCTGATCCTGGAGAAATGCTTGCTCTATATTGATCATTTGTGACCCATCAGCGTTCATCCATGAACCAGGCGACGACTGCCTAGTCGAAATGTACCATTCACGATGGATTGGGTCAATCGCAGCTAGTCTACCAATTAGCCACATATGCTCTTCCAGTGTATTGACACTGAGCAGATCTGCCCCATTTCCGTACGCCTAATCAGAAAAATGACTGTTTTAGATATCGGATCATTAGGAAGTAGAATGGCTCAGATAGTGTATCAGCAGGCCACTTCTCGGCTGACAAATGTTAACATCCCGATTTGCTGATATGAACAGGAGGTATCCATATCCCGCCGAGCAGGAAAAGCGAAATAGAAATCGGGTTATTGATATAGCCACAAAACAGGTCAAAGCTGAGTATCCTACTGGATGCAATTTTCCGGGACATTTATAATTTTAAAGATATTCTCTGTCACATTATCATAAGTACTGGGCTACCTGACAATTTCGCCTGGCATCCTCTCGATTCCTTATTGGAGAACGAACGAAACGATAACAAGTCAGGGCATATGTTTCCCAGCCTGGCGGACATTCCCTTTCTTCCAGAGGTGTGTAATAACTACCGTCTCCAAAATCTTGTCGTTGATTTCCAAGGGGGTTTAGAGAGCCGAAACGAACATTTGTTGGTTGGAGCCCAAGACCACCATTTCCAAATGTATTTGGTTGGTTTTCTCGCTGATTTCCGACATTGCTGAAAAGGCTGTTGAAATCCCGATTATTATTGGATGTGCCAAAGTTGAAGTTATTTGAGTCTCGTTGAGCCGTTACAATTGTAGAGAGCAATAATGTGCAGTGCAGCAATGTAGAAGTCATCCTGTATTTGAGAAAGCATATCATAAATGATATTTTAATTTGAAATATTCCCAAGAATAGTCTCAAGACTTTGTTCTGTCTGCATCAAACCTAGAAAAATAATACGTAATGTATATTTACGAATTGTCACATTGCCAATCGTAAAAGCACACCCGACACCCACCCACCAATGTGGAATATGAGCCAATTGCGTTCTTCTGTGACGTAAATGAAAGTGTGAACTTGTTCTGAAATTGCCAAATAGGGACGATATGAAATAACGTCCAGACTTTCCAGTTATTTTAATCAATATTCCTCTATTACATGTTAAGCTTCGTATGATTCGACCGAAATCTAACGGTAATTGCAAAAACAATAAAATCAACAAGATCATCTTAAATTCAGCATTTTTGATTTAAAACACCCTATTAGGTAGGGTGCAATTAAATATTACTTAACTGGCAAAAAAATTCTGGTCACAATTTTTGCGGAAATAGTAGCGTAGTAAATGCAATTACCACGCTACTACGATTTAAATCGGACATAGAAAAGCACACTGTGTAAGACGCAAATGAGAACAATTCATAACAAGTACTGCCAAAATTATTTTCTAAATACTGAATACAACGCATGAGAATTATCGCGTTCATGGAGTTCATAACCGGATTATTTTAAATTGAAACGCAAGAGATTATTTAATTAAATTGCATGTGAACATTCTGATTTATTGGGTACGTGCGTAAGAAATGGATCTGCACATGGGGAATAATAAGCACATGCATGATATTAACAAACTGGGATATGAATGGTGGTTTTGTCTTGAATTAAAAGCCCTTATCATATCATAGCACGCGTTGTCGATAATATTTTACGCACAAGTGTAAAGCAGGAAATAATTTGCTTTCTATCAATTCTGTCTGATATTCAATAACCAATTTAACAAGGAACACACGTTTCATGTAAACCTCAGGTCTGTTAAGTCGAAACCGTCCACATTAGTAATTTTAAGTTCCTTTATAACCAAATAACCACGATTCAAGAATAGAAAGCTTTCGTCGGGAAATAATTTTTTTGACATTCCCAATTACGTGATATACATTGGCAACAAACTGAATTGTGTCTGCCGACAGATCGGTCTTTGAAAGTAGATGTCAATTTTAGAATCGAGCTAATATTTTACATGGCAAATTGTATCCTTTGCTTTTATAAAATCGCGATTCGTATTCTATAACTCTAAAATGACATTTGACTTACTTTAATTAAGGTCGTCACAACCAGAAAATAAGATCGGTCGAGGATTTTCTCAGTCTCAAGAGTTAAAATTTTCCATTTTCATAGCTAGACACGGCTAGCCATCAATGAATGCACTGACTCGATTCAGGCTATAGACGAAATACGATCTATTTTCTAATGAATGACTCAACACTTTTTGTTCGCAGTCGTTTTGTAAAACTATTCACTTGTTTTGAAGTGACTAATAAGTTGAAATAGAATGCTATGCGGTAGTAAAATTCAAATTGTTCAGACCACACCTTGTACAGAAGATGTGAAGAGCTTGAAAGATATGATCGGATGGATTCGTAGGACTATGAGTTTTACACCTGATGTGTATACCTGTGCGTCTTTTACCCCCTTCTTCCGTTGAACCAAATGTTTTAAGCCAAAAAAATAACATCAAGAAATGACTCAACCAACACCAACCCATTGTGTTCTTGTGTCATAATCCAATACGAATGCACAAGACGCCCCGCTCAATAATACCGAAATTATTGTTACCGGTTCACACAATGACAAATGTCATAAAATGAGAAATATTTTACAGAAGTCTTGCTAAATTTTCGTTGCTCTTCACTAGATTTCTCAATTCTTCTAGAACTAAATGATAGAATAGAATTGAATAAGGTTCATTTCCATGACCGAGTTATAAGACATAATCACATCAATGCAATTTTCATGTCTTATTTTCATAACTGGACACACTAGACACTACTATAATTTTAATTATTAAAAAAAATGATAATATAACAGAAGGATAAAATGGACATATCTATCATCTGATCTGTGCACGCATCGAGCATTTTGATATTTAGACATTTCTCACTAGTTTGGAACGTTAATATGGGCCCACAGACCAATATTGCTGTCAAAGCAATAATACGATACAATTTTCAAGCATACATTTCCAATTTTTTATTCTGTACTTCTGAGACAAAAACAAAGAATTCGAATACGGTACCCTGTATTAATATTTGTCAGCGGTAAAATATTTTATTGGTCACGTTTCCTTTACTTGTTTGATTTGAGCAGGTTTGGTTAAGATTATACGATCGAAACTATTCATGTTATAAAATAGCTCTGAAAATAAAAGCGGATGGTGCTCTCACTGTTAAGAATATTCGGCTTCCGTTTTTAATAAAAGCACTCTAACGCCTGGAATTATTCTGTATGTGAAAAACTAAGAACTCGAAAGGAGAAATTGTTTTCATTTTACGTAGTGTGATAGTTCGCAGAGCCTATCCTGCAGTAACAAAACTGAGACGTATATTTTGTAGAAAGCCTTACAATTATATAGTAGAGCACTATATTGCTTTAAGAGTGCGTAGCTCAGTTTTAGCTTTTATAAGCTTTCTGATGTATTGTTTGTAAAAATTTTAGGTACTACATAAAATGTCCATGGTTAATGCAAAATCGAGAGTAACCAAAAATTAGCCGACGCCAATGTGAAGATTCGTTTTGTCCAAACAAAAATATTTCGGGTGTCCTTCGGGCTCAAAAGCTATGAAAATACAGGTCCTTTACCTTTGGACGCGGCGCTGTGAACTATACGCGACAAAGCTTCCTCGATCTCCACTGATTTAAACGAAATCCACATTTTGCCTTTGTTAACACTCCCCCAACAAAAGGGCGCGGGGGGAAAATAGTTCTGTCCCACCTTGTCATGTATGTTTACCAGATTTTCATGTCATTTTGGAGAGTGTAATTGCTACCAAAAAGTCCTCTCTGCACTTTCTTTTAGCCCAAGCGCTCTAGTTCTAAAGCAAGAATTGCGTTGTTATAAAAATTACTCTCATTCTCATCAAGTGACATAAACATTTGATCACTGATGATGCTATATATTGTGTGAGCTATGGATTATTCAATCCAGTCCAATCCAATTTGGCCTACGGAATGTACCCCAAATGGTAACAGAATACTCAAGAGGAGATAAACTTATCAAAGCGAATAAGGCACATTATCTGTGCGAGCTATCGTTCCTTCATCATTGATCGGGAATTTCGTGAGAAGTAGAGAATTCAAGCTTTTTAATTCAATGGAAATATTAAAATTCTGTGGGTATGTTTGTCAGGAGCATTTCCATCAGAAATTGTATACCCTGTTATAGAAACATCGCGGCGGGGGGGGGGGGGGAATATATTGTCGATAATGTCCGTTAGCAAATTCGGCGATATACAACGATAGAAGGGAATACAGTAAATTATTTGGTCTTCAACACACGAAGATTTATCATTTGATTCCGGCTTTTCTAAATTGGTCTGTGTTTGTGGAATTGGAATTCAACTTCGCCATTCGTAACGTCACAGTCCAAATAAATGTTACGAAGATGTAATGACTTGACGGCATTGGGCTTTTCCCACCAGCAGGCAGGATCACAAAACACTCATGCGTTGAAGAAATAGAAATGTGAAATTCATGAGGATTTTATTGCGAATTTACTATAATACGAAGATACTATAGAGGATAATTATATTAATACATTTGCTCAACTAGTACAAAGTTTTTGCGAGGAAGGTTATTGATGGTTATTTTCTTTCGAGTGTTGTTATTAATACGGTACCACGTACACAAAATGAATACCAGTAAGAATGTCACAAGAAAGACGCTAATTTGCCATATAGCAAAGCGAATATTTTTCTGAAAAAAATTACGCTGAAGATTACATCAAAAAGACAAGGAAATTAAGGATCACTGTGGAGGTCATCGTAATTAGGACTATTTAAGCTCAACCAGCCAAGTAATTCAATTATAACTAACTAATATCAACAAAAACTTATTAATTAATCCAATCATAATCTATTCAGATTACTCATGTATAGATTCTTTAATTCCACCTTTGGTACATTCTCAAAGAGTGCGGCACGATTTTGACAATCTCCTTTCTTCACCCAATGCCCGTACACTCGAAATGCACAGTTATCAATGACCTAAAATTTAAACAAAAGTGTAGTGCAAGGATGAATTATTGTTCAGAACAAAATTGAAATGCATGTCAAATTTACCTTCCTAAATGCCTTAATTGTGTACGGATCTAATGTGGCTACAGACATTGACAAAGGTTCTGGTGTACGTTTTAGTCTCTGTATTCTGACCATACACCGAACGCAGACAATCGCGAATTGAAAGATCTTTCTGGCGTCAAATTTTTTCGATTTGTATTGCTGAAATTGAATTCATAATAAAAATTAATTATTGCTCGCACAATTTTCAATGACTTCCTTTCCAAGAGACCAAAAAGGGTGGCGAATATTTCGATAATTTTTTTTATGTTTAACAACCTCAGAATATCAGCAAATAGTACAGAACTGTTTACGGTCAAAAATATTTGAAACCGGGGTTCGTACTTGTGGAAAGGGGCTGGGGTATTCTGGAGCAAAATCCCATAATATTTATTGAACCTCGAGATGTCAGATAAACTAATTCGTAAAATACCCCTTGAGGTTACAACAATGTGAATTTTCAAATAACTTTTTAACAAAGCACCACTAGATTGGACACTAACCTGGATATGATTTCGAAGTGAAACTCTCTTAAGCAAACGAAGTTTTCATTTGAATTGAAAAGGAAAATCTATAGCGCAAATGTGCAAATTACGAGAAAACTATCGACAGAATAAAATCTCTCCAAACATTCGCCCCCTTCATCACCATTACCCATAGAGATAGAATTATATTATAACTAGAGAGGAACCCGTAATGCTTCTTATGGGCACAATCTGCAATTTGAGTTCGCATGGTAACAATACATTACGCTTATGGCAAGTGGAGGAAACAGTTTCCTCCAGTCTCCGTGCCTAATAATGTATTTTCGGAAATTCAGAAAAATCCAGTTTTGAAATGAAAATTGACGTTTCTTCCTCTCTAGTTACTATAGTTTATTTTCTATCTCTATGCCATTACCATGATTTGGAAGAAATCATGTCGCAAGGCTTCGTCCACTGTAATTCGATCATTAGGATCTACGACTAGTAGTTTTCGTATCAAGTCTTTTGGTGTATCTGTACAAAATGGAACAATTGAACTTTTCAGTTTTCACTCGTCATATTAATTATTTTATAAAATCATAATGATCTGTAAAATTGAACTTGCTAACCAGTGACTCCATCCCATTCAGGTGAATGAAATGAGTATTTCCCCTCCATGATATTTCTCAGCATTACCATTTGTTTCCGGTGCCAAAATGGAGGGCATCCTACCAGTCTACAAATTAAGCCTTAAAATCAAACCTTGTCATACATTGGCAAATCGAAATGTTTTGAAAAGAACTTACAAAGTGTACATGATGACACCACAAGCCCACCTAGTAAAAATTAGCAAAGTTAAATGAATTTCATATTAAAATTTTTGGAAAGATGTTAGAAGCGGTTACAGAAAATATAAAAAAGAAACTCAAGAAGCAGGATATTAGTTAAAAAAAAACACTACTAACAAGTCTACGACTTTGTCATATCCTATGGTGTCTTCATAGAAAGCCGCTTTGAGGAGTTCTGGGGCCAAGTAGCCAGGAGTCCCACACACTTCTGCATGGTGTGGTAAAAGGTGCCAATCAGCAACAAAACAAGTCAACGGTAAGACGGTAACGGTAACAGCAAACATTCACACGAACCATGCGAGATAAAGAAGAAACAAACAATATGACTAGAAACTGTTTAGAAACATACATGTCCACTTTACGATCATAGCCTTTTTCATTTTCAAACATGTTGCAGCGTAACATTTCAGGGGCTAAGTAACCCGGAGTGCCACATAGATCTATGAATCATAAAACAACTTTGTGATCCAGATACAGTATCCACATTGTCTTCAAAACCATATTGTCTAAAACTAAAGATATAAAATAAACCAAAAAAGAATTTAGTGGTACTTTCTGTAAACTAACGGAAATACTTCCATTTTGAAACGCTGCAAAATTTCGGCTCGCAGAATGCAACTGTATGTTTAGAAGTTGGCTAAGATTCTGGAACAGTTTATTCAATTTGCGTCACTACAAGGCATTTATTAAAGGCTAAACTGAGCTTCTACTAACCAAAAAGTTTCTCGTTTGGTTGCAACACCTTTGCGAATCCAAAGTCCGTCACTTTCACGTTGTAATTGTCATCAAGGAGAATGTTTTCGGGTTTTAAGTCCCTGTGAACTATATTTTTGGCGTGTACAAATTGTAAGGCTTCAAATAATTGCTTCATGATGTACCTGTTTATGAATTTAGAAATTAATAATAACATGCAAATGTATCCCAATTTTTGTGTTAAGGATATACGTACTTTGTCTTTTTTTCCGAGAGCGTGACGACACTAGTCAAATAGTCGAATAGTTCCCCATTTCGGCACAACTCAAAGACAAGAAAAATAAACGTGTTTGACTCGAACACATCATGTAGTTCAACTGTAGAAGAATGTAAAGTGTCACCAATCACTTATCCTGTCTCGATAAGATTTTCGAAAATATTTTTAGGTGTACTTTTCTTTCTAAGCTTTGCTTACTTATATATGGATGACCTGCGACCAGTTTCAAGATATGTACTTCAGTGAGGGTTGACTCCCGAATTGCTGTCGCATTACTATCATCATTGCTCAAATCAATGATTTTAGCTGCAAATTCCCTTCCAGTTTCTTTCTCGATACAACGCCGCACCGTTGAACTAACTCCTCTGAAAATACAAAGAAATATGATGAAAGATCCGATAGATTTTGACATTTTGACCTTCCAGTGAATTTTCAATATGAATTATTGAGTTCTTCTGTGTTCTACGTCCGATTAACTAAATAATTCAGAAATATGTCACGTGGAAACAAAACACTGTAATTGTAATTTGCAGATATTTAATGAAAATTTTGTCTACGAGCAGTTTCGGACACAGGAAATCAACTAATTTCAAAAAATACTGGAAATGAATGCGAGAATAAAATCGAAATAAGTAAACTCTGTAAACAAATAATCTTATACCATCCAGTTTCCACATACCTTAGAAGGAAACCACTTTTCATGTAAAAATTAGAGACTGTTTAATGTTCAGAACTAATCGTTCTAACGTTCCTGCTCATGAATTTGAAGATTTCGCGATAGATAAAAATAATTTCTAGTTCCTAATTCATTTCCAGCAACAGAATAACATTTTTGTCGACCTTTCAAAGTAATTTACATTTGATGTATAATTAAGTCTTATAACTTTTGACACGGAAATAAATCGCATTCGATTCTATTCTATTCTATTCTGTATCCCTGAAAGGGCACGGTTGGATGTATTAATATTCACTTCCCCTAAACAAAAATTATATTGACCGACAAATCGACGGTATATATACGACGTTTAATTGTAACGTCTCGAATGAAAAGTGATTTTCTTGTCGGGCATTATTTACTTTTATTTGACGGAGATACGAGTTTTCCGAACATGTAATACCTTCCTAGAACTTCCTTTGGTTCATATTTTGCATAAAACTCTTTTGCAGCGTCCTGATCTGGAAGAGTATCGTCAGTCTCATCTTTAGCCATTACTTTCCTGGAGTTATCTATTTTGATTTCTTATTTTGCATTTGCAGGGTCCATGGACTTTCACTCAACTCGGACCCCAACCACTGAAAACTTTCTTTCTCTCTATTATTTCAACTAATTTACGAAAACTTTGTTTTAGCAAAGGAGAGGAAAATTAATTTACATTTTCCCCAACTTGACACTATATAGACACAGCCATCCTTATTTCCTCTCATATGGTTTTCGCTCATTCCTATTATTATTGCATTTTCATGACTCTTTCAACCAACCACACGAGTCAGATAACCCAGAGACACACGGCGCAAGAGGCTTTTCTTATGTAATACAAACAAACACCATTTCACACTTCCACTTCATCTCTAAATCTTTGCCAAATTCAAGAGACGTAGGCGTATGATTCGCAAAACCTTAATGGTCCCGGCCCGGGTCACAATAATGTATTTATGGGGTGAACCATTTTCTCTTCCATTAACTAACCCGAAACACGAATTTTGAGATCGAGATCTTCTAACTGGACTAGAACACCAAATCATCGAATCAAAACTGAACCTGGGAAAAATATGAACTTCCTAAAAATTAAGACTTTTATACGAAAAAGTCTAACTGTAATGACAGCTTATGACTATACTTTAATTGTGAATTAGATGTTCGTAATGAAATTGAAGTTATATCGGCAAATAAGAACTACTAAAATGTAACGTTACATATGTCAAATTATTTGTGGGATCTAATTCAGTATATACAATTAATATTTGCCGGTAGAAAGAAACCATCAGGAAAGAATTACGGTAGTGGAATAAATGTATATTGAAAAATGGATATTCTGATGTCTAAATAATATTGCGGAATTTAGGAGAAATTTTAGAAAATATCAAACCGAGGCTTTGGTGATAATACCATAAATGCCTAACCAACTATGGTCACCCAATTTTTTCCAAAACCCTTGTTTAGAACTTCTGGTGTGATGTCAATTTTAATACATCCGCTGTTCGAAACTTTTGGTTTTAATGTATGTACAAGGAAAGTGAACACCTTGAAAATAGGAATAATTTAGTATATTATGTATGTATTGTGAACATTACTAATCTGGCATTGAGCTGATTATGACAATATAAGTTACTCCTCTGTATAATAAATTTATTGTCCTGCACAGTGTGATCGTGTTAATGTGACTTGGAAGGGGATAGATAACTGAGCTAAATAATGGAATATTGGTAAAGACAAGTACTATAATAATGTGTTTTATACAGTTATACGGTCAGTCGTTTTAGAATTATCCGTCACATTCAACGCAAAACAACTAAAAGGTCGACTATATATAGAGTTTACCCTAAATAAATAACTGTTTGTAACTTGTAAGTCATCTAAAGTATACACATTGCCAGAAAATAACAACGTTTGTTAGATAACTGTCGAAGTGTATATTCATCACTTTTTCCCGGCGATAATGTGTAACAGGGAAGCACACTATAAAGGAACTTGTCAGAAATATTAGTCGATTGTATAAACACAGAAAATAAATAAAACATGTCAAATGCAATAAGATATCAATAGAATCCTGGGATGAGATATCGTTCAGCAAGGCATATCGGATATGTCAATATCCTTTTATTTTATTGATAGGAAACGTCATTGCTGATCCGGTCCTTTTGAACCAGTAATTGAACGTATTCCGATTTAACGTATATTGCGATAGCGTACGACTTTAACATTGTTTACTTTGCATTCTTAAGACGTGTGTCATCTTAATAATAATGCGTATACGATAACGTCACTATCCAGGCATAACACCTTGCAAAGTAAATAGCTTGATCACAGTTACAAATAATTTGCCCACCCAAACTCGAACTTAGGAGAGCTGGAGAAAATCTTGCATTTTCCAGAGAATTTTATGAACAATCAATGAGCAATCTCACTTCCAGATCAATGTACATAGCTGAGCTGAGGAGCGCTTTTCATAGTGAAAAATGGCGTCGTGCTAAAACAGATTAAAGAAAAGGAGCTACATTTTCGACAAGAACATGTCCAAAGAGTGAAACTTTCGTAAAGAACATCTTTTCTCTTTTCGTGCAGATTTTGAGATATCACTCTTCCTTGGATTGATGAAAATTGATCTGTATCAAATACAGGTAGATACGAAATAGAATTTTGTCGTTTGTCGACTATATAATCAACACGGCTATGCTGATGAGCTGATAATTTCGAAAGATTTGACGCAGGGGCGAAGCTATGGATGTGCATTGGTGTGCCCGGCACACGGGCGCAGAATTCTGGGGGGGGGGGGGCGCAAAAA
>JAQGCA010000999.1:0-20666 GCA_034698945.1 Protaphorura quadriocellata
GTTGGATAATTTATCGTGCCTGGTGGATAATTTATCGTGCATAGTGGATTTTTTATTGTGCAAAATTTACCGTTCAAATCGGATAATTTATTGTGCATGGTGGATTTTTTATTGTGCAAAATTTACCGTTCAGGTCGGATAATTTATCGTGTATGGTGGATTTTGTATTGTGCACAATTTACTGTTCAAGTTGGATAATTCATAGTGCACGGTGGATTTTTTATCGTGCAGAATTACCGTTCAAGTCGGCTAATTTATCGTTCAATTATATATACCCCTTTTTTCATTATCATGTAGAAAGCCTCCACAGGCCTCCCCAAGTCCCACCCATTACGTAACCCACGTCTATTTCCTCGGGATTTGACCTTAGATGCCCACCTGCGGGTTAGAATTTCACTTTGACTGAAAAGAATTTTGAATTCATCATTTGAATGACTCAAGTTTCCCAAAAAGTTAGGTCTTGTTATAGAACGCTTTTATCAGCTGGCGGGGTTATCTGGTGAGTTTATTCGAGTATGAGTCGAAAATTACAGAATTTGTGTACGGTCGAGTTTGTGGACTAGAGAATGGGTACTAGGGAGTTTTCAGAAAGAATGAGACTTTATTCCTAATACAGGGTAGGCCTTTTGATTGTAAACATATTACGTACGCCTATAATTCGCGCAGTTTGAGTGAGCAAATTTTGAAAAAAATATGACCATTTCCATGGACAAGAGGGACAAGTGATAATTTTTGCAGGTTTTTTGCAATCAGTTAGGCGAAGGCGAAAGCGAAGCGCTAGTGAGATTTTGTTCCAAACGCCGTCCTGAGTCATCACAAATTTTTTCCGAGGCCTTTTGCTTCCGATGTCAGAATGAACTAAATTGGACTTGTATCCGTAGATTCAATAGGGATTTCGTGGCTCAGATTAATTTACAATTTTCTTTTTAAATTGTAAATTGACTGCGCAGGCCTCCATATTCTTTCAGGTATGGGAAGAGACCTCATCACGTTGAACGGAGAATTTATCGATCCCATCGGGGTACAACGCAGTGACCGATTTTTTCAAAGCCGGTTTCAAAATTTCAGAAATCAAATACTACTAGATTATTTCCACAATTTGGTGGACTCTTTTGGAAGGGGTAACACCTGTGGGGTCAATGCTCGGACGACCACAAATTTCCCACAAATCTTTTCAGGTTTCTCAATGTGATATTTGGGGTCACGGTTAACAGGTTTGCGATGTTAAATTCGACAGGCGCGTTTTGATTCCTGCAGGCAGAACCGAGCCTCAGCAAGGGTGATCAGGAATTCTGCCATTTTTCCCGGCAAGTGACCCTCATAGAGCTTCCACCAGTTTGTTTTGCGATTTTTGAAGTGTATCGGCTTTAAGGCATGACCTTTGGTCGTTCTTATAATTCTTTAACCCATGTTTCCCTTGAGGACTATTTGGACAGTTATTCATGACAGTTTCAGACGCTCTGAAAACAATTTCAGACCGACGGTACTTCTTTCAGGTTTAAATGCCAATCTGTCGAATATACTGTTTTTTTTCTCGATGTACGGGATCGCTAAAACTACGGTAAAGAAATTCCCACAATTTTGTAGTTTCTGCGGTTTCTGATACATTTGACACAATTTGACCCTCCAGCCAAAAATAATTCAAATCCGTGACCTTTTAACCTTTTTATGATCATCCAAAATGACAAACCATCTATGGAAACAGTTCTGGCTAGTGCTTCGCGTTCCGCGGCCATTTTCACCCATTTAACTGATTGCAAATAATCTGCAAAAATTATCAGTTGTCCCAACTTATCCATAGATACCGTCATATTTTTTCAAAATTTTCTCACTCAAACTGCGCAAGATATAGGCGTGTACGTAATCTGTTCACAATCAAAAGACCAACCCTGTAATATCTTACGAGTACAATTACATCAATTTTAATTTACTGTCTTTCAGTATAGTCCTCCTGGATACACTTTTTTGTATTAGATTTCACTCTGTCCATACTGGTTTTAAAAAAAATCCTGACCGGTCCGAAGAAAGTTGTGCACCTCCCTTTTAACTGCATAAAAATCTGAACACCACATTCCCCTGAAGTGTTTTTCTAAAGGTCAGAATTTAAATAAATAGCCTGATGCATGGTCTTGGTTAGACCTATAGAGTAGGTCCGATAGTTGGAATAATTTTATTTTCTCCAGTGCAAATTTTACCACTTTGGCTTCATGAGCAAGATTGACAGAAGAAAGTCCAAAAACCAGATTCAACATTTATTTATTTCGGAATACACAGTTGAAATAGGCGAGAAATTTCCAACAATGTACACATGCATTGTATTTCCACGGAGTAAAATGTCGATCATGTCAATACCGTAGAAAATAGTCAGAGTCAGATATTTTTTTATTAATGTCATAAAGTTCCATAGCCCAAACAGTTCAGTATAATAATAAAATTGATTTCCATTGGGTGTTATCATATTTCGACAAAAAACAGGAATACACATACAAACGGTTGAATTAATCGCTGCCACCACACTGAATGCCGACTCTCTGGTAATTTTTACCAGTTAATCAAGGCGTCAATTTTTCCGCTTTTTTTTTATAACTGATCGATCGTTGCTTTGATTATTGTCACTGTAAAGCTAGTGTTTGGGGTGAGGGATTCATGCATGGCGTCATGCTAAATTTTATGAAATATTAGGTTTGAAGTCGGTACTTATTAATGAAAACTTGGAATGTGTAAGTTCCCCTACAACAAGGTGAATTCTAGATTTTTTTTCAACCATTCTTAGTAACGGCCAATTTTTTAAGCAATTTTGCTCATTTGAAGGAACGATTTACATATAGAAATGGGATTTACATATTGGGAACGGTAACCTTGTTAAGTGCATGTACTTGCCTTTCTTCTATACCATGCTACCATAACCAACGTACAACCACACATTGTAGTGAAAGATTTTTTCTACAATTTGCATTCGTACTCATTAAGCTTTCATTTTAATTTTACTTACACGGAAACTTGATGTTAGAATGGAGAATGTGTTTTGTTTCGAAATATGAGTTATACAATTTATGGTGATGCTAGGAAATGAACCCATGACTCTCTTTTGCCGGACCATCACCGGACCAATCCGCCATTAACTCATTTCACATGACGTTTCAGATTCCGGTATTTTTTTAGTCTGGTTGTTATAACTTTATCAGAGCTTGACAAGTTGCGACTCATTCTGCCCTTTGCACATCCAGAAGCAGTTATGACATCCATCTGGCACATATTTTCTTGAGTCCTGGTTGAGGTGGCCTTGTGACTTCAAAAGAGCATTACTTTTGACCAAATTTTTGTGAATTTTCGTCAGCAATTTTTTGTTCATTGATCAAAATTTGATGACAGAAGTTCACAAAAATTTTGAGTTTTCTATGACAAATGCCAAATCTCAACTGGAAAACCTGTTTGTATTACGGCCTTAAGGCCGATTGGGAGTATTTTTACAATTGGTTAAAAAACGTGCAAGAATTTTATTGGAATTTTAGGAATTCAGGTCGCAAAAAATCTCACTCTTTCTGAAAACGCCCTCGTATGTTGTATAAAGTAAGTGGAAGTAACATTACATATATACAGGAGTGTACATAGACGTCTTTTAGACCTTAGTAATTTTCGGTTAAAGTATATTTATGATCGCGACGGTAGTAGATGGTGATATTTTTGAGTCATTGTATGTAATTGCGTGATAAATATTTTACTGTCTGATTTTGTTAAATGGAATTAAATGATTGTTGAATGAAATAAATAAATAAATACATATACAGGATGTTTCAGAAACATGTCCACATTTTCGAAATTAAATATTTTTGAGACGGTTCAACCGATTTTCCCCCAGCATTTGCGACTTTCCACAACCCGAAATAACGTGATTAGCCGGGCATCCGAAGCTGTATAGCGGAACTTCTGTGCAACTATGTGTGGTAACTGGAACGGAGGTTCCATCTGTGCATGTGATCAATATGGAATACTTTTGTATGGGGCAATCTCTCATAACCGTTGAAGAACCCCTTAACGCACGTTCTGAATGGAGTAGAGGTACTCTCTTCTGTCAAGACAGGATTTTGATCCGCCAATTCCCTCTCTGTAATGTCGTTGAATCGAGAATATCCAAATAACAAGAGATATCTTGTAAGATTTAAGCCCGACAGCCTGGCGCTGTTCAAGTACCCACCGTATGGGTCTACGAAGAGGGTCTTGAGTGCTTGAGTGGTTGGTCTCGTCTCTATCAGCTGGAAATTTTTAACTTCAGGGCCTTTTAATATTTTACTAAGTTTAATGTCAGCCCACACTGTGCTGTTCAGAGGCTTATCGAATCTAGTCAATCTCCTCGGCGACTGTAAAACACACAAGACTTTGAAATGCACGTACTAGGTGTGGAGGAAAGGAAGATGGTATGAAGGACTGACCAGAGTCATTCAGAAGTAGAGGAGACGCTCCGGTGCCTCACAGCAACCTACACGGTCGTCCGTCGTGAAGAATTTGTTCTCTGCAGAAATGTGCAATGTACAATTTATTACCGATCCTAAATTCTGAAACAAACCACTAAAATTCTACCAACTATTTCCATTCCAACTCACCAAATTCAGTCATTTTTAACTCAATTGTGCATACGATGGTTCCCGGGCGCGACTTTTTTTTTGTACACAGATTGAGAACCATCAAACTTGGCAACGCTGTGCCTGCATGTCTGATGGCTTAATCTATCTAAAATTGCCTAAATCAACCTAACTAGCTTAATTTTAATTAAATTACGCGAAGAACAAACGCCAAATGTAAAAACCTTCGGTTTTTTGCATTTAGCGTTTGTTCCTCGCGTAATTTAAATAAAAAAAAATTAGTTAGGTTGATTTAGGCAAATTTTATTTAGGTTAAGTGTGAGCAATCTCTAGTAGGATTTTTCAACCTAACCTAACCTAAATTGGAATTAAATTCAAGATGAAATTTGAAATAAAAAGTCGCAAAAAGTTATGCGCCAACCAAGAATCGGACCCATGCCTAGGGTGTTGGCTCTCCAACACTCAAGCCCCTAAACCCTCACGCCTCTTCAGTCCAACTTCTGGTTCCAACTGCCTTACTTACCGTACTGTAAAACGACGCTGCCAATTCATTCTCGTTAATTAGCATATCAAGGGTTCTCAATCCGTCTACAAAAAATAAAGTCGATTCCCGGGCGACAACGCAGTATTACCACTGTTTCGTTCACCGTGTTGTACTCACCCTTCGGCTTTACCGCCGACCACCTCTCATCCCCGGAACAAAGGAACACGCCCGCCACCAGGAATTCCAAGTTGGAATATACTATCCTGTTGCTCATGACACCCTCTACCAACCCTGTGCACTTTTTATTGTTTTCCCAGACAAATGAAACTGCTCCCGTAAAATCCGTACCACCCTGCTTAACAGTTAACAGAAGCACCCATTGGGTTAGCGCACCGCAGCTTAATTGTATTAGACTATTTAAACTACGATGTCGGAATTGTTCATTACATCTACAGGGTCTGAAATAAGTGTTTGACCCACGAAACGTGTGTCACCGTTGTGGACGTCCAAAACCGAATTCAACATGAGCCCATCACCACCATCAGCATGGCCGTCAACGTGAACGTTAGTCGCATCGACAGTCCAATCCTTCCACAACAAAATGAATTTGTCCCGCGATGGCGGGTTAGACCCCTCTCTGTCTCCAGCTAATGCCAATACACCAGATCAGTTAATTCCCCCTCCTTCTACCTATCAGTATGTCATCGGACAATCCAATACACAACGTAAAACCCAAGCAACCACCACGTTAAACGACCACTCAATCCCAAACCCACCTAGCGGCAAGAACTAAATCCTTTTCTCATTTTCAATCATATTAAATATCTGCCTAACCTGGCCCGTTGAGAGGGCTGGGGCCCCAATCTCATCCTCAGATGTTCCCGCAATCCTTTTACATCGCCGCGGTTGTTCAGTTCACGTGTATGCCATATATGGGTATCTCCCGGGGTAAATACGCCGGTGCTTGCTTATTTCCTTTTGGTTTGTCTAACAAGATCGCATATATTACAGCTGCGAAAGTAGGTACCTTAGTGAGCCAAGTTGGTTAAAAAATTTTGGTGTCGGAGGTTGGGTAAGGCGAGAATCGATTTTGGCAATTTTGCAAAAATGGGGTGTCGCTCTACCGCATTCCTACTACTTAATCTCCTTTTGATTCTCCAGATTTTTTTACGTGCTGGTGAAATTATGAATGTGCAAGTTGACAGGAATCATTAATTCAGTTCATGCCACAGTGAAGTGACAAAATGGGTACTGACTGAGTAGGAGGTGAAAAGTACAGAACAAGATACGATTGAGTTTGTACGTTAGAGAGTGGGTATGTTGTATAAAGTTTAATTAAGGTGAAGTTACTTGTTGTACATTAATTACCTTCAGCTAAATTATATGTTAACGAAATCATAATGCAAAGAGCCAGCAATGAGAAAACGTGCTAGGAGAAATAAATAAATATTTGACTAAAAACCGACAAGTTTCGTTGTTGTATACAAGGTTTTGCACCTCTGATGAACTACAACCAAAGCGCAGGTAGACACGCAATACTTGTATATGTCGGATGGGTGACAACTTACATTCTATTCGCACAAAATCCATCAGCAAAAAATTGAAAGGAATGATTTCAAAACTTAAAAAAAAAGTCAAACTGTCAGAATTGTGTAACTTTTATGCAAATAAAGAAATCCATTCTTATCCAAGAAAAAAAAGTTTGTTTTCTTTTGGAAAATTTATAAATATGCATACATATAATATAAATTTATTGTGAAGCTCTTCATAATGATAAATTAACACTAAACTGAAATAGTTTATATATCAGTGAAAATACAATAAAGCTTTCAAGCTTCCGCGATCCAAACACTTGGCCCCGTGAAGAGTTCATGTTTAGTACTTGGCGGCTCCTTCAAATGTCCGAACAAGTTATCCAGATCCCTTTGATACCAAATAGAGTTCGTGACGGCCCTCCAGCGACCGCACCTACCGACTAACCGATAAAACCGATAAGTCAACGGGTGCTTGAGCTCGACGACGAAATTAAAACGGACTGTGCTGCTCGACCGCTGCCACAGTGCAGGTGGCGCCCTTCTAAAGTCATAACCTCCAACTGGAAAACCATACTCATCGCGAAGCGTGATCGACTCCGCGAATTTCTCCTTGACCCCAAGACTGATCAGTTCCCAATTCACGCCTCTCTCCAGCGGACGAGTAAAAGTGTCCTGTTCAATCTCGAGTCCAAAACCATTAAACGTCAAGTTACGCTTTCCAGACCCTTGGCTCATTGTCTGCCACCCAAATACATACTCGAATGTGACATCAGGGTCGCAATTCAAGGACGGGGTTAGAATTCGGATGAAGTTCTCTGATTTCAGTTTCATGGTTCCGCACGTCCTGACCACGTCATAGAACAGAGCTCTCTGTCCGTCCAAAATTGTGTATTCAGTCGTGGTCGCTTTGGAGGTTGACTCTTCCTGCTTCGCGGCCTTGGTAAAACTGAACGCATCTGCCGTTTTGTCCGTGGTTGACCGGGAGCTGGTCTTATCTTTTTCAGTCGTCCCCGTCAATCCAATAGTACCGGAAACGCTCGTTTTCGCATCAACACTGGCTAATCCGGGGGCACCGCCCTTAGCTGTCGCTGATGCTGAAATGGTGGTACTGGCCGAGGCGACGACTGATAGCTTATTTGCTGTCGAATATCCGTAGTTTTCCTCGGTGGTCTTCTCGGTGGTCGTCCCATTCGTGGAATTGGAAGCCATTGTGTAGCCGAATGTTTGTGTCGTTGTGCATTTAGTGTCGGTTCCGGAGACTGCTATACAATCAACCTTGGCATTTTCGATAGACAGCACTGTTCCAGATGGGCCGCAAATGCTTTTCGCAGTATGGAAGACTGGGCAACAGATGTACGTGTATTGATAGCCGGCCCATCCCGCAACGTAGTTTGGTTTTGTTCCGCTAGCCGGGAGGGTTTTCCGCATTCCACAGATGAGGTGGTTGGCCGGGCATTCGAAGCTGTAAGGTGCAACGTCTAGACAACGATGTGTGGTAACTGGAACCGAGAGTCCACTCGTGCACATGAGCGATATGGAAAAATCTAATTTGGAGCAATCTCTCAAAACCATGCCCTTGAAGAACCCTCTAAAGCACGTCTTGAAAGGGGTATCAACAGTGTCTTCTGTGAAGACAGGGTTCTGATCCGGCCATTCTTTCTGTGTTAAGTTGTCGAATCGAGCATATCCAAAGAACAGGAGATACCTTGTAAGATTTAAGCCCGACAACCTGGCGCTATTCAAGTACCCGCCGTAGGGGTCTACGAAGAAGGTCTTGATATAAAGATTGCTCTTTATCAGATTCAAATTCTTAATATCAGGGTCATATATTACTTTACTAAGTTCAATGTCAGAATACACTGTGCTGTTGTGAGACTTATCAAATCTAGTCAATCTCCTCGGCACCTGTAAAACACACGAGACTTAGAAATGCACATATTATTTGTGGAGGAAGGGAGGACGGTATGAAAGACTGACCATAGTAATTGAGGAGTAGAGGAGACGCTCCGGTGCATCACAGCAACCTACACGGACGTCCGTTGTGAAGAATTTGTTCTCTGTAGAAATGTCCAAATTGCAATTCATTATGTATTTTAATTCTCTATGTAGTGAACAGAATGGAGGTAGTGGATGGGAGTGGATAACCTTCACCACAGCATTTCCAAATACAAACAGGGAGTGCTCCGGGACATCCGTAGAACTAGAGCATGTAGTAATCTTTCCACTCCCACCACTGCAACCTCTTTTTCCAATCGAACTCACCAAATCCAGCCATCTTTAACTCAATGGTGCACATGATGGTCCCCGGGCGACAACGCACTATTTCCCCTGTCCCGTTCACCGTGTCGTATTCGCTCTTCGGCTTTACCGCCGACCATCTCTCATCCCCGGAGCAGAGAAATACGCCTGCCACAAGGAAATTTAGTTTGGAGTATACAATCCTGTTGCTCATTCCTATGAGCAGAGTACCATTTGGAGGGCGGAATAAGCTAGTCCTATTGCAATCAATCAAGTGAGGCTGAGTCAGCTTAATAACACCCAGAGTATTGGGTCCGGCATATCCTCGTGGCCCCCAACAATGTATCGTTATTCCAAACGGAAGACCGTCACCTATTGCGTACGGCCACTCGTCGTCCCGGCATCTCGCCTGCCGTGTCCAATTTCCAATGCTGAATTGGTTTGTATGAAACTGCAATAATTGACAATACATTTATTGTTGCAGAGCGTATGCAATCTATGCCGTGAATATCTTCTTCCATCCGTTTATATTGTTCTTACGAATTCTTTTACGAATCGACGTGGGACTACTCTCGGCAGTACACCATGCTGTCTCTTCCTCCGCACGTGTTCACTTATCTCGTCCAACCCTTCCCCAAATTGCTTCGCATTATTAATAGCCGAATACTTGCGGGGGGTCGGCCTCACGTTCCTCGTCACTTTAAAAGCCTCTTTATTCCTCAGTTGGCCGAACCACCCGGGCGGAAATTCTTCAACACCACGACTTCGGTGCCAACGAGTCCAGCGCTCAATCTCTCCGCCACAACTCGACCTGGATAATTCATAAAAAAAGGAATTGATTCACTGTAATTTCAAAAGATCATTTCTCAAAGACAAATTTCAAAAAGGCACCTGCAGTCCGGAATCTCGCCGATCCCAGCGTCCCACTCCATTCGACAAAGGAACAAATTATAAGGGATCGTTTGCAGAGGGCACTCGTGGATGAGGTCCTCATGGAATCGTTGTCTCGTCATCTCTGCTTTGACGAATGTATCCAGTCGTTGAGATTGTGTTCGGCATTCCTCCTCTGTCTGAGTCAGTGTCTGCCGTGCGTCCAGGATGAAATCCTCGTATGGAAGGTGGACCATTCTGTATAGGTTGGCCAGAATCATGTTCGACAGGATACATAGCCGGCAGTACGATGTTCTGGGTGTGGTGTCGAAGTGGCCGTGGGGGGAGTCCGTGGGTGAGGCGGTGGTGCTGCAGACTGTTTAAGGGGAAAAAAAGACTTGTTACAATTAAGAATTGTAACATTTATATTTGAAAAGAATATTTGGTTCAAACGCACTGAACACGATAATGAGGTTGACTGTTGTAGAAGTCATCGTGGAAACATCTAATGTCGGGCTGTTTTTGTCTAACGACAGCAGGATGACTCAGCTGCAATGGCTTCAACTCGGTTATTCAGCGATGAGGGAACGGTCTCTGCTGCAAGGGCATGAAATGGGCCACTGAGCTGCAAATGTACAAACTCGGTGTCTTGGCGGCAAGTCCTCTGTGTGCACCGCAAAATGAAATGAGTTAAACAATATACCAGAATAATTTTAAGGTGATATTCAAACTCAGACAAACCAAGAACGTGTCTGACGGACAATGGCTTCTTATTCTCTTCCAGTTCTGTAATTATCCAACTTTTAAATAAGTCGAATCGACACAACCCGATCAGTTTTAATGAATCCAATATTGACGAACGGCGACTTTTCAGTTTACTGTTCTATATTATAACGCCAATGGTGGAAGTGTTATCCAAATGAGCACTGGCAGGGGATGAATGGACCACGATATGTTATGTCGACCCTGTACCAATGAAGCGAATCCAGGAAGTAAAGTCAACTCCAAGCGACGAACAACTAAATAACAACTAATAAAATCCAATCCAGGAAGTGAAGTCGGGCCTGACGAGTCCAACGAACTGTTCGAAAACAAAGTGGGAATGAAAAAAAGGTCTATTGACCTGAATTAAATATGAGACGGTGCAATAATGTGTCAAAAAAATTTCAAAAATATTTACTGCTTGCCGTAAATATTTGTCTAAATTTCCACGTCAGCAATCAATTGTCTGACTACTGAATGATAATGATTGTGGCAAGGGGCAGTTGAATTAATTATATTTCTGATGATTGTTACACACAGCTTGTGTGAGTCGGACAGAAACAGTCAGATTTTCCTTTCCAAATGCTTTGCCAGTAATTCGAATCGCATGTAAATGTCAATGATCAAAATTTTAATTTTGATTCGATGATCTCAAGCCATGGTCATGCAACATTCCTCCGTCGGCCACCGTTCCTTGGCTGCTAAGATACTCGTCGCAACTAGACATTTCACGGCTGGTTGACATTCCACAACCACTTGACAGACCTCGAAGCGACCACTACTGACCACGACGACTTGGTTCACCAATACCACTTGATGGACCATGACCACTTGATTGACAGCGACCACTTGACAGACAACGTCAGCCTAACATTCCACCTCCAGTTGAATCCACAATACGCGGCCAGTTGACAGTCCGACACTGCAAGGACACGGCCGATAAAACAGTCCCCTTAGGACCACTTGACAATTATCCTTCCTTGTCGCTGGTACTTGACCTTCCTTGGCTCCCACTCGTACTTCTTATTTCGTATTTTTGAATTTTCAAAAAAAATAAAAGATTTTGAAGAAGCCGCTTTTCTTTCATCCAATCCAAATTCAATTTGATGAATTTGGTGAAGTCACGTCATCTACGTGTAAACTAGCATTTGCGCGTCAAAAACGCGCGTTTTCTTACGCGACGTGAGTAGTTGACGTGACTTTCGGGGAAAGTCAAAAAGGCACGTCACGTCAGCTCATTTTACGTGCATTTAAATCTCTCTAAAGAAAAATTTTCCGTGTATTTTCATAAAAATTGAAATTCTAATAAGAAATCGATTTATTCGTCGATCGATGGGTTATAGTTTTCAGGAATAAATGCGAACGTAAATTTAATGATCGCTTTTAGGTGAAGTCTTCACGGCTTTTCGAACAATAGACCACGATGATATGTTTGAAAAATGCTGAAGGCCACATGGAGTTGAAATATTTTGACCTAGACCTAAGTTGAGTTGATCTTACAACAAGGTATACCACTTGAGTGTATCTATTGCGAACCCTGAGATATGGGGGAGACAATACTTATTGTACACCCTGTTGTAAAGATCAATGGGTTAGTTCTGGGTGATTTCAAATAGAAGGAATACCATATTAAATATTCATAACATTTTAGCAGTTTAAAAGAATCATTTTGAATTTGATTTCAGGACTTTCGAAAGTTAGATAGAGGATAAAGTAATATTATCCTTTCCTCTATAATTCTAGGTTCCGTTGTAGAGAATATTGACTGAGTGGAAATTTTTCTTTTCAGACTTTCAGTCAGGTAGGTGAAATGTGACTAACAACCGGGTGTCACTAAATATAAATTCCTATGTCTAATTGCCGAATGTACAGGGTGGCCCGAAAGTAACCGTAGATCCAAAACTAATTCCTTTAATATTTTCAGTTTCAAAATTCTGAAATAGCCATACTGATCTGAAAGCGATTTTGCAGGTTTTGATGTACCGTTCTCGTAACCTCATAACTTGGCATATTTTACTGTATTTTGCCCCAAAAACAATACTACATGTTATAAATATGAAATTAATATTTTTCTCTCGGCCTAATCCGATCAAATGTGCGATTCTATGAGGTTTTTCACGTAATTTATTATTCCAAACATTTCATCGGTTTTCTGAAAAAACAATTGTTTCTATATTCTTTGAAGGCTTTCCACTCTATTTGTATATTCAAATTACGGATTTCTCGGGTTCTTGAGTGTTGTTTTTGAACGATTCAATATTTATTGTCCAACGTTTCGGTAACTTACTGCTACCTTCATCAGGGACTACAAAATACAAGAACTGGTGAGAACAAACTGTAAAGAAAATATGTCTAACTACCGAGAGATAATATGATGTTAATTTACCTTAGAGATATAGAAAAATTAGTTCGATCGTTTTAAATTACGATAATGACAAAGTTAAGTAAAAAATAGTTGTCGCTACCTGAGACAAATTTATCTTATAGTCTACAAGTCCAAAAAAACTATGTTTTCGTAGAAACGTCAAAATAATTTATAGTGTCAAAGGTAAACTTTTCCAAATTGGATTTATGCGGAAGTCAGCGCTTTCTTCCTTCCTGTTCATTAGATTTTGCGGTTCATGTTGTTGAATTAAGAATGCTTCTTTAGTTTTTCTGAAAATGTAACTAGGTTCGGACTGAATTATTCCAGCGTGCTTCCAGTTTATTACGTGATCTTCGTTTTTGTTATCCCAAACGTGTTGAGAATCTGAGGTCATTGTGGCAGTGAAAGGCGTTGAGAATATTCAATCCAATATTAGTTTCAATTATTTAGGGATTAGACAGGAGATTGTAGTTGAGCATGGGCCACGGCGGTGCCATTATTGCCAGTATGATAAACCCACCTTAGCGACCCGTACAGAAAAAGAAATAAATAAAGTACAAAAAGAAATAAAGCAAAAAAAAGGAGAAGAAAAAAAAATTGACAAACGTTAAGTGCACTTATCAACACACATCAATACACATCACATACAAAAAATCTCATCCAAGCCTCTCTCAGACGGCAAAGTTCCTTAAACAGCGACAACATTTCCTCGCTGAATAGCAATACTCATCCTCTCTATAAGAAATTGCTCGGCTCGTATTTCACCGGTCACGGTAGAAATACGACGCCCGATAGATCGCACAGGACGAAGACATTCCCTCGCCCAAACGCCGGAAGTTTCCACAGCAATTGGAACAAAAAGAAAACGACCCTCTGGGAAATCGTACTTCTTCAGTTTTCTCAAATGAGCCGCCTCCGCAGCACTTCCCGGAATGGTGGCCGATGTGGCGACATACGTAGGAGCAAAAGTATCAGCACACGTGAAGTTCCACATCAACGACTTACTTCTACTCCAAGGCGATCTGAGTGAACGAGCAATGACGTCATTAGCAGTTTCGTGTCAAGATCTACGGCCCGCGCTTCGCTTACAAGCAAGCCCGTGAAGACCTCTGACAGACACCACAGACCCACAAATACACTTATGAGGCTGGCAAATGCCACAGCCAAGTCGAAGGGCACATGCAATGCGAAACACTTCATCCGAAAGGTGCAACCCCAGCGGTGACGATGGAATGATTTAAAGCCACGTCCCCACGTCAGGTCGCTCAACAGCCAATGATCTAGCATCGTCCACAACGTCAGCAGCAGAAGTACGCAATTCATTCAATATATCACAAGACATAAGACTCCATTTTCCTCCACGTTGGTGCACAACGCAAAAAATAAATTAATCGCGGAATGGAAACTGAGCTCGCAACGAAAAGAACGCACTATGCGACGAGAGATCAGACAAGCGTTCCAAGAGAGATCTTGTCATCAAACACGGTCACAATAGGCTCATTCGTTAGCGGATCTCCTAAAAGCGTAGCGCCAGAGGCAAATATGCGCTGGTTGCCAGGAGCTATCAAATATAGTCTTGTTCTTCTGCATCACATCCCAAATTGGCTATTTTACATTTGTTAGGATTGAGCGTGAAACCAATTTACTTAATGGTGGACAAAGCGAGAAATACAGTATCCGAGGAATCAGCCACCGTCGCATCATCATGATACCAATCATTAAATTCGGGAAGAATTTTCTCAACAATCAGCTAGAGAAAACAGCCAGAGAACGGCCAGAGAAAATAGGGCGCTTCCAAGTGGGTCACCTTGCTGCACTCCACACTAAAATTGAATGGGAGTCATACCGTACTGAAGAAACGAGGGCTGGGCGTACGCCTGATAAACAAAAGGATAGAGACTCAGATATGAAGCTCTGACCACTTCCAACAATTTGTCTCCCCTCAATTCATTAAACGCATTTTTAAAATCCACTTTTAAAAAAGCCTTTGGGTCATCGCGCGTGGCGTTAAAATAAATTTGCGCAGCATGGGCCCCAGCCTCAGCACCATCTTTCGTGACCACACCAAACTGATGAGGAGCCAACTGACGAGTCAAGGTCGGTAAAACCCTCCTGCATAAAACTTTTGCCGCAAGATGGCGCCAGGTACTTCCGACAGCAATCGGTCTGATACCACCACATATTTTCATAAGGGCGGTCAAGGATGGACCAAAGAGAATCGGACAGACTACACCAGGTACTTTACCTTGCAACACAAGATCAACTAAGCTGAACATGACGATTACCAGTTTGGTGCCTGCATCTCCATTTCGGCATCCTACCAAGTCTTTTAAAATTTGTGGACGGAGACTATCCAAACCCCCAGCCGATCCAGGAGGAAAACTCATAATCGCCTTAACCAGACATGAAACTACTCAACTGTACTTCACACAGTACAGTTATTATATGAACCCTTAAACTCGACTAGAACCAGAAAAATCATGCGCGGTAACATTTCCTAACAAAGCTTCTCCGAAACAAATATTTCCTCAACGCAACCCATAAGTTGCTAATAACATGACGGGTGTAATTATACATAATCATCATAACTCCATGTGCCCAACAGACGATGAGCCTGTAATTCTCATCTATGAACACTGAAATGCAGATGGAAACACAGATTCCGTACACAAAAAAACAGCACTTATATTTCAGTTTAGAATAAATTTTTGAAGATCGTTTGACCTCTGAGAAAATCGGTAAAAAACACTGTCATCCGCCAATGCATAAAATCGGAGCCATTGTTGAAATATACCGGAGTGCATAATGATAGTCATCCTGGTGGGAACGTCTTCTTGTAGCAGAAAGGCGGGAAAATCAAAATGCCAAGGAATTGAGAGTACGTTGTGATTCCCTTCATAGAATAAGTGTTTTGGCGGAGTAGACAAGTTCAATGTTTGGAAGAATGACAGTATGTTATAGATGGAGTCAAAATATGCCGTCTGATTGCATTCAAGTAAAAATGACTGTACCGTGACCTTTGGATACCGAATTGGTATTGCCAAACGATTGAGGACTTCAACGGCGGTGATGAAGAAAGCATTTTCTGCCAAGTGAATTAGCAGCGTAACTTGCAAATATCAAGCAAATTGAAAGTAATATGATTTATAGTTGAATTGAATGTTTGAACGTGAATGGTTAGTTTTCCTATCTATATGAAAACATGGAATATGTATACCCAATTGCTGCTGAATTGGTGTCCGCAGGACAAAATCGGCCTTTACAATTTGATCAAAACTCTCAAGCCTGTTTGCCGCCAAATGAGCAGTCAGATCTGTCACCACTATCCCTCTGTACGCATTTGTTGTCACGACAGCAATCAGTAGAAACCCTCCTATTCCAATTCCGAATGATAATCGACGACTTAACCCATTTTAACCTCGAAACTGTTTTCAAGTAAATGAGAAACAATTAGAATGGCAAACATTTCCCGCCTAGAAATTTTCCGCCACATGAGATTGAAAACCATAATTGCAACAACAAAGCATAAAATTCCAATCATCCAAACACTAATTTGATACGGTAGTAGGTATCCCATGAGTGAGACGTAGGGAGGCTCCCAACCCGCGCAGGTCCTGAAGTTATGTTTGTCGTACATTATAAATGCCGTAGAGTAAACGGTTTGGGGGTCGTAGGTAATCCCGGTACTAAATCTATTATTTTTAAAATACCAAATACAATCTAAGCTACAGTTGTTACACTTTTCAAAAAGAATTGACGTGATTGCTAATTCAAACGGTACCATGCTCTTTCTCTTCCCACGAAAACTGAGGTTGTCTTCGATTTTACCCAGGTTATAGAAAGACTGACCGCGAAAGTCATTGGATCTGCTCGTCGCGTAACTCGTCAACACGTCTACTCGTAACCATGTCTCTAGAAGACTCACCACGACGTTCCGATCTATATGTATCCTGTCAATTTCTGGAATTGATAGATGATCGTAATCCCCAATGTAACTGACGTACCGCTCATACCATGTAGGATATCTATTCGGATTATCAAAAAAGTCGATTCCAGCAAATATTTTTTGAGGCGAAGTATAAAGAACTGTAGTTTAATTCTCTCAGTCCATGGTAATTCAGAGGGGAGAATGTCTCTTCTTAAACGGTGAACTAACATTTCCAATTGAATTTAAAATCTTTTGATTCTCCGCGTGGCGAAACACGTGTTTTAAATGTACTATAAACCAGATTTGGTCTAAGGCGTGAATGAGGGGGTATTCGTGAGCAGGGTATTTGATTCCAAAAGCAGGGCTGCTCAGATCTATGATGTTAGCCGCGGATGGGAAAATGATCAAATGCACGAAACAATTCGTAGTGTACATGAATCTACCACTATTAACGGCATAAGGAAACCGTTTGGCTAAATATGCCGCTCCCACTTGAGACCCGAATTCCCACACAATCTCTTTCCGATTTGACGAAATGAACGTCGGGGTTTGAATTGGAGGAGTCTGTACTCCCTGAGATTTGGCGTTGTTGAAAAATATTAAATCAATTCGACAGCGGTTATAATAATTTAGGAACGGTTCCAAGTTCAGCTCAGTTGGAATTGGAGAAGCCGTTATTAAAATGAAGGCACAGAATGAGATTACGAATCGCATGATGACTCTGTCGGTTCAAAATCGCGACTGAGATGTTAGCGACTTTTAGTAGAGGTTTTAGCTCAGAGTTAATTGCGTTCTTTCCAGAAGCTTTTGAATAGATTGTGGAATTGAAAAACAAAGCTTAGCTACGAGGTGGTACAAGTACATTATATTTCTTGCTGCAATGTGTAACTGGCTTTCTTTTGTTTTCCTTGTTGTCCTTGTTCTCTTTATCTATCGGGTTTTCCATTTGCAATCTATAGTGAGCTTTAGAGAATTTGTTGACATGTAAGTTTTCTCAGCGACGACTTCATATAGTAAGCCGTATGCCATCCATCACAACTAATACATGTAGTATTAAATATTCATTTCGTCTGCTTCGTGAATTCGAGTAGGCTATGCACATCGACTGGCGTCGACTTTGGCCAGTATTAATATTTTAGACTCGAGAGACGAAAAAAATACGTCGGCATAAGTAGTCCTTCTCTAAACATCAAGCAGCATCATTTCTAGCAGTGATAAATAATGTACAACTCAATTTGGAATACACCGCCACCGTGGCGGCGCCACGATGTATGTATGTATATTAAGGAGGAGGTCTAGGGGGACAATAAGGTACTGTCAAGCCTTCTAAACCATGCCGACTAAGCCAGTGGTGGCCCATTGCGGTCGACCCCGTGAATAACAGAATGTAAAAACGCGCCACGATACTGGACGTTCCGTATTTTCTGTTTCGCAATCGATATTTCACCATTTCTAGATGAAGCTTTGAAAATTTCCATGTCCTCTGGTCGAGATAGGTTTTGCCCATTTGCGAAGGGTTTTGTTGTCTCCGGTGTCCGGCGGTGACCTACTCTCCTTCCCGTGCAATATACTAATCGTATGATACAAAGAAACGAATAAAGGATACCGCACAAAGAGCATGGTTCACTCCGCCAGATTTGGCTGCATTTTTGATATGTGATAGACAGCCTTAGTGCTGAGCCTGGCCGTGGAACAAACCCCCGTGTATTTCTAGCTACTCCCGGGTGATTCTACCTTTATTGCTAGTTGCAACAACATGGATATAACTTGTGTTAAAATATTTTCGATTTGATCGGAAATTTTCGAAGTTTCCTTAATGCCAAAACACGTCTTAGATTTTCGAGTGCGTTATAGTAGAGTGATTTTATAGATGAGAGAGTTTAATAGAATATATGTATCAAAACCAACATTGACAATACCATACACTATAACAAGTACCGACCCTGGTCCAAGGTCCTTGGTAATTACACTAAATGTTTCATCGATTCAGCTGAACTGAGCATAACTGTTTTCATTAGAAAAGATTACAAACTATGAGTATACATAAACCAATGCCTTTGGGAATAAACTTGGTTATATGTGTACGTGGATGTATGTCTATGCATTTAAATGTTAAACCCATGCAAGGTTATTCCAGAGACCTGGGCAAATATGTTTCGTTGCGGCCGGACAAGAATCTTTTGTCTCGTGAATTAGGAAACTTTTCGAATTTTCTAAATGTGCTAAATTTTGAATTGAAAAAAACAAAGGCGGTATTTGCGAGGTTCGTGTATAATGGTTTAATAAAGAATGTTACCACAATCTTTTAACTAGCCATGGTGGAGTTGGATTGGTATTGTATTCGAGGCTGCTGATGGGATACCTAAGGCACGAGCTTTCAACCGTTTCCCGTTAAAACCATTAAGGCCAGGTCCCGCCGAGGGGCTAAAAATAGACTGCTGGGAAAAAGTCTTCACAGCCTTCAATTTTGAACGGATTTTTGATCGTGATACCTTTTTGGAAAGACAATTACATTTGCCAGGACGTGGAGTCGAGTTTTTTTGAAAATATTATTTTAAAAAACTGATATTATAAAATTGAAAAAACATGTAAATTCAGCTTCATAATTCTCTATTTTCTGATATGCTTTTTCCAGAAGACTCTACTCCACGTCCTGGCAAATGTAATTATCTTTCCAAATGGGTATCGCAATCGAAAATCCGTTCAAAATTGAAGGCTGTGAAGGGTTATAACCGAAGGTCTTTTTTCACAACGTCGCGATTTTAACAGAAAAAAAGTCACACCTAGTGCAACCAAATAGATTACGCGGTCTCAGACCTCCCTCTCACCTCCCCACTCCGTGTCGTATCTCTTACACGTACATCAGGAATGTTGCATTACCCATAACCCAAGATGTCTCATCTATAACCCCCCGGCGCAGCCGGTGGAGCCTATACCTTGGTCTATGTCGCTGTCGAAAAGCATTTTGTCACAAACATCAATTTTGCCCCAAGATCGATAGAGAGAACCCTGAATTTGAACGGTTTGGGAGGGAAGCATGGTACAACCGGAATGATTAGCAAGGAAACCGGCTCAAAAGACTTGAATGGGCCAGGGATCATGCTAATAAGCCTCAAACATTTTGGAACTCGATTATATGGGCAGACGTATCAAAATGTAGTAATTTCAGTTCATATAACCTTCGTCGTGCATGGCGAAAGCAAGGCGAATCCCTTAAGACCAAAAAACCTACGCCCAACAACAGTTCGGGATGGTGGAGGATCCGTGATGATCTGGGGTTCCATGTCTGTCATTAGTCTATAACTTAGGTCTATGCAAATTTATTGACATAATAATGAATTTTAAAGTGTACTAAAGTATCCTACACTGGATTATACGACAATCTACTCATATGTATATATAAGCTTAGAAGGCAATTTTTCTTTCAATATGAAAATTATCCGAAACTCACCTCGACCTCAACATAAGATATTATTCGTTAAAAATTAAATTCACAGGTTAGATTGGCCATTCCAATCCCTGGACAGAATCCTATCAAGCATCTGTGGGATTGCATCGAAAGAGAAATCAGATATTTTCAAATTTCCAATAATAACGACCTCAAACGTAGAATCCTGGAAGTATGGAATTCTTCAAGCGAAGAAGTGACCGCACCACCCGTAAACTCGATCCGAAGATGTTGTGGAGTGGTTATGATGGCGAAGGAGGTTGCAACGAAATATTAGTGATAAAAATATTTAACAAAAATCCGCAATTATTGTAAGTTCTAGGCATAATTGTGTAATCGTGCCTTGACTTTTGCCTGAAACCTGTGAGTTCGAAGATTTGGTGTAGCGCCTTATACATTTTCAGTACAAGTGTAACCATTTCACATTCAAAGAGTATGAAATTAGCTTTCCAACCA
>JAQGCA010001000.1:0-20665 GCA_034698945.1 Protaphorura quadriocellata
TGATGGCATTATTTGAAGTGACTGATCAGTTTTTTTCATCCTTATCCGAGTGCGGTGTGAATGAATGCGCGTCGCGAGTTGAATACTAATCAGGATTATTTTGACAATGATTGATTTCAGGTTAACTCAAAGGTGTGTTTGAACTCTGTTCATGGTGACAAATGTACACAACCAAACATACGTCCGAATGAATTAACTGACAATGGTTGAAATTGACTGAACTGATATTCTGAGAGTTTGGCAAGATTTCACGGTAAAACTTTAAGAAGTACAGTATTTGTCTATTTGTTCTATGTATTAGTAGCCGGTCTTCTAATATAGCTCGGGTCATTTTCCATATGTCGTAATGGAAAAATTGAACAAAACCTTAGACCTTGTCAGCCATGCTGGTACATTTTGTGATGGGTTCCTTTCCATTCAAATCAACTCATACTTTTAATTTGCAATTCCTTCAAATTAATTTATATGTATAATACTGTGTTAAATACTTATTTCATTTTAATAATTTCAAAATATTTTCAAAATATTATTTTTAGACAAAATTAATAACAACTTTAAATTTTAAAAGGTAAAAAATTTTCGGGCGGCCACTGCCGTCTTGTAATGTTAAGTTCGCCTCTGCCTCCACGAACACTACTTATTTCCATTCACAAATTCCCAAGTTTTTTTTTGTCCAAAATCTACCTAGCGTGGCGGTGGTCGAAGGAATGACGAATAAAACAAAAATTACATCTAATCCTTCTCATTAGCATTTATTAAACTCATTGTTGTTTCCAAGTGAAAAATTGATTAATATTTGCACTGTTTTGTATCCATATTGTGGAAGCCGAGTAGAAGTCTAATGATGATGCCGGCCGACCAATAAACCGATGACGCCGCAAATGATAATTATTTGTGGCGGTGCTCTAATGTTATTCCCTCATATTCTGCAATGCGAATTTTTAAAAAAGAATTAAAATTGAAACACATTTCTAATTAGTGTACTTTACCTTACCCAAGTAATAGCAGATTCCTCCGGTGCATCTGTTATTTGCTGGTCATTTTGTCCACATCTCGCGTTTTTATCATCATTGTGACAGTTGGTTTAGCTGATAAAGTTAGTCAGAGCTGAGGTAGAAATTTGCTGTGAATGATACATTCATCCCACTTGTGTCCTCTTTCTTGGGATCTTTGGCAAACAATAAGTAGCGTCATAAAGATAAATATCGTTCAAATACCAAATCATCTGGAGCTGCAGTAGTAGGTAGGTCTAAATTTAAATGTCCCAAATTTGACTACTGCGTGACCCAAATTTGACCACCCATTTTTCTATGTGCTGATTTTTATCGCAAGTTAGTGTCCAATTTTACCGTGCAATGTATTGAAGTGATAATCATTTTTAGGACACTCGCCGAACCAAATATAGCATTAGTGTATTAAAGTAGTGGTCATTTTTAGACCACGCCCCTTTGTATAAATAATTTTAGGTAAAATAAATTATCACATTTTGGAAAGCATTGTTTGGCATGGCCCCGGATATAATTAGTACACTTTCTTCAGGCAAATTATGGGACACGGTTTCATTTTTAGTATTTTTTTGTCTTTATCTAGCACACCGGTCAAAATTAGACTAGTCTACCCTAGACGGTTGTGGAAAATTGGTACACTCGCACGAAACTGACGCTACCACTCTATAGTTGACGGCGGCCCTGTGGTATTCGAAGGGCTGACGAATAAAAATAACAAAATACTTATAATTAGTCTCATTAATTCAAGCATTTATTAAAATCAATTTTGTTTAGTATTCAAACGATTAATATTTGCATTATTTTGTATTCGAATCTTGGAAGCCGACAAAAAGTCCCATGATGAAGCCCACCAATAAATCCACGACACAGCATATGATAATGAAAACATAAGCTGGCACAGTGACGTAACCTTCCCTGGCGGCACTCCAAAGTCCCATCCTAGGCTGCAATGCCATTTTTTCAATATATTTAAAATTAAAATTTTTCAATTAGCGTACTTTTCCCTACCGGCGTTGTCTCACGTTCCTCCAGTGCATCTGTTATTTTCTGGCCATCTTTTTCGACATCTCGCGTTTTGATCGTCATTGGGGCGCGGGCGTTGTCACTTTTTCTTAGTTGCTTTTGTTGATGATGTGGTCAGAGCTAGAAATTTTTTGCGAATGATAGATTCCACCAACGTGTGTCCTCTTCTTTGCATCTTTGGTCAAAAATAGGTAGCTTCATAAAAATATACATCGTTAAAATACAAAACATCTCGACGTCGCTGCAGTAGTAGGTAGGTCTATACTGTCCAAACAAACAAAAACGAGTCCGATTTTTCAGAATGGTTATATACTGTGCTTATAAATATCATGAATCTCCAGTGTTAATAGTTAGGACGTCATCGGATCAATGGCGTCTCACGACTGAGCAATATATAAAAAGTTTCAGGAATCAGAATGAAATAAAAATTTAAGCTGTCATGAAAACAATTTTCTGAATTTAGGAAAACGGCAAACGGAAACGAAAAGGAACAGTTTTTTTTGTTGCGAAATGCGTGATTAGGCCTAAGGACGCGAGCTTGACCTAAAAGTTCGAATGACTAGGAAAAAAGGTATATCTTTAAATTAGCATATGATTCGGCCATTGGCCATGTCAATTTGGCCAATTTGTTGGTGTCACTCCGACAATCAACATTTAAAATAGGACTTAATTTAACATTTCTAAATTATGTGGAATATATCGGATCTAGTATCAGCGGACCATAGATTTAGAAAACAATCTAGTATTTTCTAAATCTATGGGTTGGCGCAATTGGTAGACTGAAGTTATCGTATCGGCACCATAAAGAAAATTGGAAGTATGACGCGCTCCCCTCACAAAAATGGCTGATCTTTTCGATTCATCACATTTGAAACATTGAACATTTTTTCACTCATAATTTGTTCTCGAAGAAAATTCAAGTTCGAGATAGCCTGTCCGATTTTCAGAAAAAATAATAATTTGGAAGTATCGAATACCGATGGGTTATAATGGAATGTAATACTTTCAATGGTTTAGTCAGAGTGCGACGGTTAACCCGTGTCATCCACCCGCCAAACCAAAAAGTCAAAATAAAGGGTGAAATTGAATTAGACGGACGAAATAATTATTTTTATTAATTTCCTTCCTCCGTCCTGTCCGCAGTTGACATTTAATAATTGTTCATTCCTATTTTGGTTGTCAAAAATTGACGTTCATGATACCACGAATTGTTACAAATTCTAAAGGAATTTTAAATCGAATAATATTCACCAACAAACCAGGAATTGCAACCCTTGGAATTTATACAAATCTCAACTCCAACATTCCAAATCCAAGAACTGAAAGTCCAAATCGTGTCCGTAAGATTTCTAATTGAATTGATAATATTTTTGAGGTTATTTACAAAAATCCTAGAAATTATAAATTAAACCAAATTTTTTATATTATATTTCAGGTTTGTATTAATTTTTTTGACCAGGTGGACAAAAGAATTCAATTAAATCAAGAATTAACACAAACGACACTTCAAAAATGATAAGACCTTGGAAAATTGCGATCGCACTAATTTGTACAACTTCCGCGGCCTCCGGTGAGTTCAGATAGTTCAGAATGGCTAGTACTTAACTTAAGAGACGGAACTTGACAACGGTTTCTTACTAGGTCAGCTCATACTGTCCAAACAATTAAAATCGAGTTTGTTATTTCAATTCAAAAGTTGTGACACTAAACTTCTGCGGAATCCTTTTTCTTTTTTTTTGGACACTATGAGCTTACTTATTAGAGAAGTTGTCGAATATTTTTTGTTGAATTTTATTATTTATTTTGATTGGAGTTCGGTATAAATTAATTTTGTAAAGTTCTTTTGATCTGTGCACTTATAACCTTTGACTCAAAACCAGCCGAATCAGTTGGAATGACGCCGGACGCAGAAAAATGGCAAAAAATTGGGATTGAAAATGCGAATCGTGATTTGGACAAATTCGACGCCATTGCTTCTGCCCTTGCAACTGGTTCAACTGATCACACACAATTGGGTATGTCCATCCTACAAACTCAGTATGGCAGTATGAGCTTACCTAATAGATAAGTTGTCCATTATTTTGCTAATCATCAGACTTGTGTCATTTACTTTAAAAATGTGATGAATTGCAAATTACAAATTACACCCTTATTCTGATTGTAATTAATTATAATTACAAATAACATGGAGACATTTTAAAAGTAAAACTACAATTACAATTACGTGGACAAAAATGGAAAAGTAATTAATTTCAATTACAATTACGTAATTGTGATTGTAATTTAAAATGCAAATAATGCAATTACAATTACAATTCAATTTACTTTCTCGAAATGATGATTTTATGAGTGCTAACATCAGAGTTACATCTTTGCATTTGATGGTCAAAATTTTAAGTAATTGTAAAAGTAATTGAGAAAAATATGAATTCAGTTACAAATTACAATTACACACAATTTCTAAAGTAATTAATTACAATTACAAATTACAGCTGAGATTTTGAAAGTAATTAATTACAATTACAATTACCAATGTAATTGACCCAAGTCTGCTAATAAACATATTTTTCTATGACCCAATTTAGAAGTTCAACTCAAATTGCTCCAAGGACAAATCAAAGAGGCGGCGGACAATAACCGAAAATTGATTGGCCAAATTGTTGACGTGATTGATCGTATGAATGGATACTTGGAAGGAGACTCACCCAGTGTAGTCAGTAAATTGGCACTCAAAGCATTGATTTGGTACTTGGACGGGACGCGTGACAACAAATCCTATTATTTGTTGGATGGTGCTCAATTGTGGTCGGACCTGAGGATTAAAATTCTACAAAATTACACCAAAGACGGAACTCAAGGTCAGGCGGCTGTGAATGCCCTCATTGAAGAATTACTCGTGACCCAGAATGCGACGATTGGAGTTCGTGATCAGTTGGATGGATTTGCTCAGATATTTGTCCAAGGAATCAAAAAGATGCATTCAATGACTGGGGACATTGGAGAGCATTTGGTTGAACTCAAGGAAATTGCTCATCAGTTGAAAATTCTCAGTGATGAGCAAAGTGGGCCGTTCTTGGACAATACGAAAGCCTTAGAGAAAACTGTCCAGGATTTGGTCATGAAATATGCTAATTAGACACAAGGCTTGATTTTTGCTCAAATTCTAGTCATTCTAGCGCCCTAAACATTTTTTTAACAACTTTTCCATACAATTGGTCCGAAGATGGCAACTATTTTGAAATGAATATTTCTTTCAGATTTACACTAAAATGAATCCCCTTTAAAATTCTTATGTTCCAAAATTTTGTTGGATCACGATCAATTTTTCCGAAATTTGGTTGTCTAGTAATTTTTCTAAATTGGCAGCTACATAATTAATCTGAGTTATGTGCCTTCAGGAAGGTTAAAAGTATTTATTGAATCACAAGTTGTCGGTAATTTGCATGTAAATTATGTCAAATAATTGTAGTACTATTTAAATTAAAATGTTTACGTACGTAAGCACGCGGGTAATTAATTTGTTCTCCAAATTGAAGAAAAATTTTCCAAATGAGGAAAAAAATATTTCTAAAGATATTTATTGTAATATAAATGTAGTTCATGAATAAACTCATATATTGTGGCCCATAAATTAATTTTTGAAATTATTATAATTCCGAAAACCTTGTTTGATAAATTCAGGTCATAGGAACAAGCAATCAAATAATTTTTTATCGTATTCAGTTTCAATGGAATAATCGGAAGACATTTTACATGAACTAGAATTTTTTATCATTCTGGGGGCCTAAATACATAAGATTAGAATATGGAACGCTACCGTAATTTTAAAATTGTATAACTAATTTGAAAATTGTGTTATATGAGAAGCCAGGAAGCTATGGATTTGACTTTCCACGTGTGCATAACGTCAACTGACGCTTAGCTTGACCTTACGATTTGCAACGTGCAAGTGCAATGTGCATTCGGCGAGGTCAATGTCTATCTGATGTTCTGATGGAATGAATGGCATCACCGTTGTGGGCGAAACCGTTATGAGCGAAACCGTTATGGGCGAAAAATACCGTTATGAGCGAAACTCGGGGAAATGATGGCTACAGGGTTGCCAGTTCCTCCAAACTAATAAAGCTCTTCAACAAACTAAATATTAATAACTTTAATGGTAAAAGGTGACCAATAGTTCCTGTTGCTCCTTAGTCACATGAACTGTACCACCAGTGTATGTATTGCTCATTCGTTAGCAGAGATGTAACATGTAAATATTTTCGCGCTGGTTGAACTAATGCAAACTGTTCAACGCGAATCAGGTATTGAAATTGCGAGACTGAAGTCCGCATGGTAATGCCCCTCTAGAGGTGTAAAATGGCCGCGCCAGATTGGAAAGGGCCACCATGAACCAAAAGGGCCGGGTCGAAAAGCGAGCATAACTGTCATGGGCTGGGCCGACGAATTTTGGGCCGGGCCGGACCGAGACTATAATGATAATATGCAGGGCCGGGTCCTGGAAACCGGTATACGAATTACCTTGAATTCTCAAGTCAGTGTTGGAAACTAAATACTAACTCAAATTCGCATATCCTGATTTTAGTGAGCACATTACACCTGCTGGGATACATGGACCAAATTTCATTTATTTTTCATTTGGAAAATTAGACTTAATATTTACTGAGTTGTATTTTGTTTTAAAACTGTGATGTGTGTGTGCTTAATTTTACTGTTGAATTTGTATTGTAGTATACTTGTGTTGTAAAGTTCGAATTAAGTCCAAATTTGGTTTGGAGAAACCGGCAACCCTGTAGTCATCAATTTCCCGCATTTCGCTCATAACGGTATTTTTTCGCTCAGAACGGTTTCGCCCATAACGGGGTAACCCAATATGAATCGTTACATCGCCTGACAGTAATATAGTAATAGTTGGAAATAGAAAAAAATGCATTGATTTATCTCTTTAAGAAATCTGTGCTCTACTTACCATCCACTTCATCCACTTGATTCACAACTGTGCTAAGACTTTGATTGATGTTTATTACTTTTTGAAAATCATACAAATCGTATAAAGTGTAACTGACTTCCAAGAGATAGAAAAAACCTGAAGATTTATGACATCTTGAGTTCTAAAACTAATTATGTGTCAAAATCCAGCTTTGAAAATTCAGCATTTTTGAGCGGTTGACACCTATATCTTTATTACTAAAATGTGAAAAATCAAACCGAATAGGAACTTATGGATTTTAGTGATAGCATTATAATTCATACAACTTTATACAATTCAATTGTTCCTAAATATATCATTGTCGATATTATCATATGAAATACAAATAATGTATATGTACCAAAAATGGCATCCGATCATTGCATAAAAACCGCTACGGTTTATAAATACGCAACGGAATTTGGAAATTATATAACTGATTTGTATAAAATTTTATTGCGTGTATAAAGTGAGAACAACTTGACCTAGTTGAGTTTCATAGTTGGCAACAACGTGCAAGTGCAATGTGCAATTAGCAATATGAGATTTAGGTACATGGATGAAGTGATGATTCATGAGGAAATGTAAGTTGACGTAGAGGTCAATGTCGATATGATTGACTCATCGTCATCACATCACATAATAAAAGTAATGCAAAAGCTGAAAAAAGAAAATGTGGGTGCAATATGCAATGTTTTCTTTTTCAATAAATTGACAATTCTTTGTTCCATTTGATTAAGAAATGTAGTAAAATCGAACAAAGGTCAAAAAAATCATTGGAAACGATAAACTGTATATAACTGATTTGAATATTGTTACATAATATTTTTGAGTACCTTGACCTTGTTGTCTTGCAATTCGTAAAATGTGAGCCTAAGGTACTTGGCAGAAATCGGCATGATATAATTGATCCAATGGACTCGACGTCAACTCAATATCTACTCAACGGTACTGCCGAATTTACAATGCTCGATATATTTTTTTAAATAATTTCATTTGAATAGGAAATACAAATAATTCATGCAAATTGATTCCGTACATCATCATTTGAGTATGAATTAACTGCAGTTGCGGAAGTACTAATAGAACAAAGGGACGACTGTGTATGCACATTGACCCAAAGCAAATCAAATACCCATGACCTCTTCGAGCTGCCATTTGTGCAATCTGCACTTTATTCACGCACATGGTAATTTGAACTTAACCCGAGGTCACCATCTATTTTATTAGATGTTCCGGTCACTTGGGCTTAGCAGGTGATGTAATATAATTATTGCTTCATTAATTTTGCACATGTGGTTCCTCTCTATAGGCCTTGGAAGATTTACTATTTAAAGGAAAAGTTAACTTCCTTATTTGACCAGTCCATTTTACTTTCAAGCAAAGTAATTTTTTGATAAACTTCAATTTCAATTCAGGCGATACCAGTGTGAAAATCGACAACATAATGTAAGACCTTCTGTGTCTAGTATTATCCGTTAGAATCACGGTTTTCTTAAAACCCGGGTGTTTCCGGTAAACCGCCAGGTTTTTAGAGTGTTAGGTAAAGGAAAGGTTCTATGGGTTGGTGAGAATTTCGAAATGCCCGGGCTTTTCCGATTAACTATAGATTCTTCCTGCGATTTGCTGCTCTTAGCTCAAAAATCGGTCTGTGTTCTTGTGGTGCTTTTCATAACTAATTCAATTTCTTCGTATTTCAGGTTTTCAAAAATATTACTTATGTGTTTATTTCTTCTTGGCGGCCACACATTTCTGTGTGACGGTAAGTCTCGATTTTTGCATAAGGCGACTGCGTAGTTTAAGGGTCGAGGTATGTACACACAAATTTCCAACATACATATAAGTGTCATTTGGGTATCAGGTTTCCTCATCAAGTTTTCCGCTACAGAAATACGAATCCAAATGAAACTTCGAAATTAAAATTTTGATATTTTGTCTCCGGGATACATGTCCGATTTCAGAACCCCGAATTTGTAAGGGTGTAGCTGGTATTTGTTTACAAAACGTGTTTTATACTTTGATTATTTAATTCCCTTATACTCACGGGTTTCTTTGGAGTAAACGTTGACGGTTGCCTTTTCTTATTTTCAGCACAAGCTATTAATCCCTGTCCAGCTCCAGGTAAGAAAACATAAAATTGAACCCCTTTCCTAATTGTTAAGCAACTAACGATAATAAGAGTTTGTAAATAGTTAACTTGAATTCTATTATTTCAGGTGGAGCAAACACCACCACCGCCGCAACCGTAAAGCCATATTCATTTTGATATTTCGTCAGTATTCGAAATATACCCATATTCGTGTTCGATTAATTTCAGAATTGTACAAATGTCTGCTCACAACCGAATGGAACTCTCGTGACAACCAAGAGACCAGATGACGCCGATTGTCTATATCAATCATATTTGCCAGGAAATTGTTTGAATGGGACATGTTGTAAGTCACCACTAACATTTAATTTAATCTAGGCAAATAGCCAGTGCAGTCAGACTTGGGTCAATTACATTGAAAATGTAATTAATTACAAATTACAGCCTATTTTTGAAAGTATTTTCAAATACAATTACAAATTACGGCCTGATTTTAAAAGTATTTCAATTACAATTACAAATTACATGCAAAATTATTGATGTAATTAATTCCAATTACAATTACGTAATTGTAATTGGATTTTCAATTACAATTACAATACAACTTAAAATTTCAAATATATCTTTACTTGTGTTTTTCAGCACTAAAAATGGATTTTCTCTTTCACTATCCAAAACTTTATTCAATCTTTTGTGGTCAAGAAATGTAGTTGAGAAAAAAGTAACTTCAATTACAAATTACAATTACAATTACAGACATCTTCCAAGTAATTAAATTACAATTACAAATTACGTGCAAACTTTGGGATGTAATTAATTACAATTACAATTACGTAATTGTAATTGTATTTTGTAATTGAAATTACAATTAGCAATGTAATTGACCCAAGTCTGAGTGCAGTACCTAACGTTAATTCGACATTGGTCATCTTGATATTCGTAGCGAAGTTATGTCTTATTGAAATAAAATTTGTTGGGGATACATATCAACATTGTTGAACGTTTTAGTTACAGAAATGTGAAGCCCGTTGAAATTTTACAATATCGAAATTTAAGTTACGCTTGACATTAGAGTTTTCGGGATTTTCGATACGTAAAACGTAATACGTAATACGTAAAAATACTTTTCGTAAAATTTTACGTATCACGTAAGAGAATTCGTGATTTCTCCTTTCGAAACGTAGAATTGCATTACGCGTACATAGTAGCATGCAGTGGTCACTATGGACAGGTTCTGACCATCATGCGTACCAAAATGAATTGGTAGCATGCAGTGGTCGCTATGGACAGGTTCTGACCGTTACTCGTACAAAGACGACACCTTAGCATGCAGTGGTCGCTATGGACAGGTTCTGACCGTTACGCGTACAAAGGCGACATGGTAGCATGCAGTACATACGACACGCGCATTTCTCATGCTCGAGTTCGATTTTACGTATTACATTTTTACGTGATACGTTGCCGTAAAATTTTACGTGAAAATCTTCACGTAAAAACATATTTAAGTAAAATTTTACGGAAAATATTTTTACGTACTCAGTTTTACGTTTTACCTGAAAATCCCGAAAACTCTATTATATGTCGAACCTTCAATTTATTTTATTTTCCTGACATATTTTATATGTTAATGACATGGTTTGGAGCAAAAACTTACACTGTCTTCTTTTTATTTTCAGGGGTGCCTGATCCATGTGCACGTAAGTGTACATTCTTTAAAATTAAACTCCTAATTGCATTCATTCTTCACAACCATTTTGTAAATTATGTATTGAAATGTTAAGGTCAACGAAGACCTATAACTTCTCATTTACATATTCATGATGTTTGCATAAAATTTTTTACATCAATTATTTTGCAATTACGCAAACAAATGTAAATTGTGGTAAATTACACATTGACCAAGCATCTTAAAATCATATCTCTCGTTCAGAAGCAAATAAACAATATGTTTAACAATCATATCGGAAATTCTGATACACTTTCATTTTCCATGGAATATAATCGTTTATGAAGGAATCATCGAGAATGAAATTTTAATGGTTTAGTTATCCCTGAGTTGAGTATATTGTCGTCCTACACTTGTGTTAATTATGTGCATCTAAAAATGGACCGCTGTGAACTGTAACACTCAAAAAATATGAAACTCGATGGACCGGTCAATTAAAATATGCAGATTTTGAAAATCATAACTCGGGCTGAGATTGCAGTTGCAACCCACCCTGCGGGGTCACAGTCCAAAACCACATGCCCTCTAATGCTAAGGGAAACAAGAGAGTGAGCTACCACCATACCGGTTTCTCTATACGTTAAGTATGGTGGTAGCTCCCTCTCATGTTTCCCTATGCATTACAGGGCGTGGAGGGTTTTGGACTTTGGCCGCGGCGGGTTGGTTGGAACTGTAATCTCAACCCGAGTTATTATGATTTTCAAAATCTGCATATTTCATTGACCAGTCCAACGAGTTTCATATTTTTCCGAGTGTTACAGTTCATAACGGTCCATATAAGTTTTTCCGTTCCAGATATGAATGTAATTTGGAATAAACTAATTCAACTCTCTATTATTACAGTCTACCATCAGTATCAACCTAGTACTACAGTTGATGTAAGACAATCTTAACTTTCCGGCTTCCGTCGGTCACTGTCTCCATGTGTGTTGTTTTCAAATACGTTTCGTGGCAGCGAGTATAGCGCACCGCACTGATACGGGTTGTCATCTTTTATTTTCCTGCACCGGGGTTCAATTCCTCGGACTTGCATTTGCAACTGTCGTTGCTTTAAAGATGTTTCACACCGTTTTTTTTGTAATCTTTGCGGTCCATAATTCTAGGACAAATATGAAACCCTACTTGCCACATTCGAGAGACTTGGCTCCATTGTTTTCCCCGAATTGGCAATTCCTAGGTGTATTTATTTCGAATATTTTTGCGACTATTTCCAGACTTGCAGTTATTCCTGCTTTAATATTCGTTATAATGAAGAAGACGGAACTACTTGTCCACGTCCTGATGGTGTACAACGACGATGTTTCAATGGGCGCTGCGAAACACGTAAGTCATTTGAGAAGTTCCGCAGTTAAAGGACAATTTTATGTTGCTTGAACTTTACGCTCTGCTTCTGTTAAGAGGAGGGTTTGGGAAATACTCGGAGTACAATGAAGTCCAAAAGTAAGGTGACACGGCAAAGTGCCCCACATTAATTTCAGGTGTTCTTGAGCCGGGAAATTCGAAATCCCCCATCACAACTTAGGGATGGGTATCCTGTTACTTTTGGGCATCACTATATAAATGTTTTGACAGACGGGAATTCTTTAGGACGTTCTTCTTGATGCAAAACATAATTATGGGCGGGGTTGTGAAAAACACGGATCTATCCGATAAACCTCATCTGTTTCCTGTTGTAAGAAAAAGCAATAAGTATGCCCAGATCCCTTGTTACACGAAAAAAACGTCCAAGTTGGTGCGCAAGTTTTCGAACGTCCAAATTCTACAAGTTAGAAACATCTCCTAGCTCGGTTTAGCCAAGATCGCAGAATCCCCCATCGAATTCAAATATTTAGAAATTTGGTACCGAGACTCGCTCAAAATAGTGATCAAGATTTCCTCTATGAGGTTATCAAACCCATTGAGACTTGGAAACTCTATTTTGGCATTACATGCCAGTGGCAATTTCCAAGTACTTATCTTGGGAGCGCATTAATTTTTAGAGCGTGTTTTATACTTTGAAACTCGTATTCAATTTCCCTGCACTCACGGACACGTTTATTGTTTGTAGTAAAAATTGAAGTTGACATTGTCTGTTTTTACTTTTCAGTGGTTTCAGCGGGTTTTAATCCCTGTCCAAGTAAGAAAATATGTTTTGAAATTAAACTACTATAGTTGTATTCAATTTATATTTAAGAATCATGTTTTCAATTATGAAACTTCATTTTCGCCTTCATATGAAGGAATTGCCACAAATGATAAGGGCCTAAGTATTTTCGAATTACATATTTTGCCCTGATATTGTGTTAAGTACCACAGTTCTTTTGTCGTTCCAAATCCATGTTGTATAACTCATAACAGTGTTGACTAATTGAATTTTTTATATTACAGACGGAGAACAATATTCACGTAATGCTTCTAACGTAAGATAATTTTACCTTTCCAACCTGGTCAGTTACTAGAATATTTTTAATCATTTCTTGGAAGTGAGTCCATTGTCCGTTAATGAAACGAGTGACCTTCTTCAGTCTTCTTGTGCCAGGGTTCAATTCCTCGAACATGCACTAACTGTGGTTGTAATAAAGAATTTTCCAGACTTTTTTCCTACTATTTGGGGAGCCTACTTCTACTCCTAGGTGAAATGGAAAACGTTAACCATTCGTTCGAGAAAATAGCCTGCCATACAATTAACAATGTCTAGGTAAATATTATAAATATTTCTGAACGACTATTTTCAGCCTTGTGGTTATTACTGCTCCGCTACAGGGGATTATCCATGGATCCTTCGTACGAGAGAAGATGGAACTGCTTGTCCACCTGTTCGTAACAACGACAATGTTTTGATACAACGACAATGTTCCTTCGGGAGCTGCGAAATCCGTAAGTCACTTGAAAAGTTCTATGCCGAAATTAAATTAATGTTGTTTCGTGTTTGCCTTCCTCCTTGAAGAGGAGGTGGTGGAAAATACTCAGAAAGACCATTAATTACAGGGTTAGTACGATGTATAAAGGACAGTTACATTTAATCATAGCGCGAAGAGTTGTGGGGCGAAAAATTTGAAGCTCGGTACAATTGTTCATGTTGAGATTACAAACATGTCAGATTTTTTTTGAAATTGTATAATTCGAAAGTGAAAGTGAAATATTGACTTGAACTTGAAAAGCGTGTTTGACATTTTTCCAGATTTTTCATTTCTTTTGGACGCATCTGACAGGGGGGGGGTAAAATAATCCGAAAATATTTTTTTTGAAATTATGATGTGCAGGTTGACCAACCGGGTTGGAAATTGTCGAAACCCAAAATTGTTTGGACTATTTTGCCCCAAAATAACCCAATCGAACCAGAAACACCAAATAAAAGAAAAAAAAATTTATTCGAAAAATCCACGTTATGACGGGTGTGGAGAATCCCCCGAACCAAAATAATATTGCCCGGTAGTAGAAAGGGACACAGCCGACTCTCTGGAAGGCCATCCACCAGGATTTGGGTTTATGAGAAAGTTTACAACAAAACTCTAGTCCATGGCCTAATAAACATACGTATGGCCAATAGGACGAAAACATGTGAAGGCACTACGAGAATCATATGGCGGGTCAAAAGTCGGAATTATTCGTGACCCTGGACGCGTCATCGCCTTATCCACCCAAATATAACCTCAAATGACGAATTTTTTATCCGAACCCCGAATAATCCGACTCTGAATTGGTATATCGTAAATTTTGAAAGTTTTCCAACCAGCTCAATGCAGTCTCTACAATCTTGAGTCTGACTGTCGTTCCACTTTTTTTGTCGCCACAGAGAGTCAAAACTGACGCAGTTCATTTTATTAGCGATGCGTTAAAGCCATTACTTAAAGAAAATATCGCTGAAATGTAACCAGGGGAGATCGACGAAGTTTTGACTCACCATAATGCTGTGTCGTCAGAAATATATCAAAAGGACACCGCGTACACGGCCGAATAAAAAGTTAAAACCGAAAAGTAACATACCCCCAAGGGGGTACGACATCTCAAAGCCCATCAGAAAAAAGTCGGTCGAATTTTTTGGATTTGAGTTGTTGAAACTGAAGTTTAAAGTCAATTAATTGACGAGTTTGAATAGCGTTTGGAAACTCCCATCTGAGGAATCAAAAACTGTTTCCCCCAAATAGGGTAGAAATGTTAAAAATTCATGAAAATGGAGTTAAACCTACTTCTAGAGAAGGACGGAGCAAGTGTTGAGCAAAAGAAAAAAAATCGTTGTCGCAAATCGAGCAAAGTTGTCGCAAAGCAAAATTTTTGATTGAATAAATAAAGTGTCCTTTATACATGATCGTACTAACCCTGTATTTCTGGTTAACGAAAGACAATTATGGATGGTGTTGAATCCATCCTCGTGTCCATCCGATAAATCCCATATTGGGGTTTGGGATTAGGGGTTTCGTTTAGACAAAAAATTTTGAGCCAAATGTCATCCTAAGAACCTAGTCAAATTTGATATTAATCTATTTTTTTTATTTTCAGCGCGTGTTGATCCCTGTGCAAGGCCAGGTAAGAAATCATGTTCAAAATTAAATTTCTTCTCTGCGTGTTCTCACTCCTCACAACTCTCTTGTCAAGTATATGTATTCAAAAATATATAGGGTGTTTCTGAAATATGTACCCCCCTTTTAAAATTAAATATATTACAAACGGTTATGGGTTCGGTTTTTTCTAAAATTGACTATGATATTTAGAAGGAGGATCGCCATACCCCTGAAATCCGCAGCACAATTTTTAAGGACATTTCTAAAAAAAATCGTACTATTTTTTCTCAAAACAAAATTTAACATTACAGCTTACGGGATTATTTTTTCCAAATTTGGGCATTGACGGGATAACCACTGTTGATTTTCAACAATCCCACTTAATTTTCGCGGTGGTCAGAATCAGTGTTTCATTTAAAAAAAGTTGTGTCACTACATACGATTACGCAATAAAAATTCAACAACGATCAAATACGTGAGAGTTGACAGCAATGTCAATGACCAGCCGCATCAGTAATTGCACTCATATCTTTTAGAATTTTTGTTACGTAATGCAGTGTAGTGACCAAACTTTGTATGAAACACTGATTCTGACCACCCCTCCAATTCACTGGAATTGTTGAAAATCAACAGTGGTTGTCTCGTCAATGCCCAAAATTGGAAAAATACTCCCGTAAGCAAACGTTAATTTTTATTTAGAAACAATAATCCGAAATTTTTGAAAAAATGTCACTAACAATAATTGTCCTACGGATTTCAGGGGTATGGCGATCCTGATATCAAAGTCAATTTAAAAAAACCGATCCCAAATCCGTTGAATCGTTTGGAAGATATTTTATTTCAAAAGCGAAGTACATATTTCAGAAACACCGTGTATACAGTGAGGCTTAAAAGTCTTGCAGCCCCCCCTTGACTATTTTTAAATGAAAGTGGCCGGAACGTAGTATAGTCGCATTACCATTGGTCAATTTCTTCATCCCGCCACTTTCATTCAAAAACTAGTCATGGGGGGCTGCAAGACTTTTAAGCCGCACTGTATTATGTGGCCCGGAGGGGGGGGGGGCGAACGACTAAGAAGGTTTATGTATAAATTGATAAGTTGTATTCTCTGTTATTGCAGTTCGAGAAAGATTAACTGCCCAAACCGTAAGACAATCTTAATTTCTAAATTTGGTCAGCGTTAGAAACATACGAACTACTATAGGTATGATTAATTTCAGAGTTGTAACATAGCCACGCGACAACCAAATGGAACGCTGACAACAATTAATAAACCAGACAACACTACTTGTCGATATCAACGTTATCAGCCAGGACGATGTTTGAATGGGCAGTGTGGTACGTTAAGAATAACATTTTTGGGAATGTAGGAACTAAGTTGTTTGATGTATGCGCCACATCTAATTAAAGGGTAGGAAATACGTAGTCACACTATAACCTGCACGTCAGGTTGGATTCTTTGAAATGTAGTGTAGACCCTACCGGTCAATGTTTCGTAATACCCGGGTTTTTCAGATAAGGCGGAGGATTTAGGTTTCATCGGTAGTCAAGTCTGGGAGGATAGAATTAGTCGTATCTAAGGTGTACAATAATTGCAGCATACCATCCAAATTATTAGATATTAGGAAGGTGGGTGAAATGGTCAATTTGATGGTATTGTTACCTAAATCCAGTGTAGGATATTTAAGTAAAGAACGCCGTGGAACTGGTGCATTCGGGGAACCTGTTACAGAGATCATGGACCTCTACTACGTTGAGGTACCTATATCAGAAATATTAAACGCGAAATCATCGTAACTTGTATTGTAACATTTTGTTGATAAAGCTAACGCTACGTCAAATAGAAGTTAATTGGATTAAACGCGAAAGGTTAAATCGTTCATGAGTGACACCAAGCGGATGCTACGTTAAGCTCAGCCTCATTGCCTTCGTTTGAATTTTATGAATAGTAAGGCAAACATTTTTTTTATTCAAATAATCCTTGTTTAGGACTTGATCCCTGCAAGTCTTCGGTGTTCGGTTAATTGAGGCATGACAAAACCAAAGCATTCTTTTACGTTCGAGCTACGTAAAAGTTGAAGATTGGAGCCTTTTCCAAACACCACTTTTCCAATGGAACCAGCAAGTGCCCATGTGTTCAAGGTGAACACAATGAACACAAGTATAGCCGAGTGGGGTAGGCTGGGGAGCAGGATTGTATAGGTTGTGGGTTCGAGAATGGGTAGTGATGCCAAATAGCTTGGTTTTGATAAGACCTGCCCATAGGATCCAGTAGGTATCTGCAAGGGGAAGTGTGGTGGGTAGTCCTATAATTTTTCCAACGAGTGTTCCCATAGGCGACACCCACTGGAACCCATTGGTAGGTTCTGTACCTGAATGTTAATTCAATATTCTTTGAATTATCAAGTGTTGGTCATTTTGATATCGGTATCGGAAATTTTCGCGTAACATTGAAATAAGATTTGCCGTGGAAACCTATCCAAAATAAAGTTTCAGTTCAGTTACGTTGAAGATTCGCAATATCAATACAAAGTTGTTCATATTATACGTCTAAGATTCAAAAAAATTGTTTTGTTTCTCTGACATATTTTTGAATTTTTATAATTTAAGTCCAAAAACTAGGGTAGAGTATGCCAACAAACCCACCGCCATATGATTATGTAGTTTAAGATAGACGGGGAAGAATTATGACACGACAGAATACTGGTTTCGAGTAAAAATTGATATTATTATTTTTTATTTTCAGCTGAGGACAATTACTGCCGACGTAAGAAAACATATTTCAAAATTAAAATCCTGTAATTTTATTCATTCCTCACAACTATTTTGTAAATAGTGTATGTTGCAATCTGCGATTCAAAAGTCCAGTCCATATGCAAACAGGCCGGACTATATATGCAGATAGGCTAGCTATTTCGCATGAATCTTGGCTGGTATCCGAACCATTACGGGCTAGATTGTATTTAGAAGATAAGACATCACATAACACACATCACATAAATCACATAATGGTCGACTAAACGCAAATGGCTGACAAGAGTAGATATATAATATATACAATATAGGACGCTATTTTAGACATTGCACACAAATTACATTGCACACTGTAGTACTTAGAACTAATCAACAGATGTTCGAATCATTTCACTACAATAACACTTGAACAGACGATATGATGGCTCATCCTAGCCAAATTCATTCCACGGCTGCACACCTATATAAGACAAACACTTCATTCTAGCAGCTTCCGACTACGGATAACTACTTGAACTACAAGTTGTTCACTGTTCGGGCAAAATCATTATGCACTTATGACGTATTTTTGAAAACAGGCGCATTAGTACTCCACCGAATTTTATACATACTGCATATTATAGAGAAATAATACATTTGCTCTGGACCTAGCCACTTTAACTCGTTGTCAATTTTCTGTGTAACAGAATCACGTCCACACGACTTTGCAACTAAACGGGTCCCTGTCTTAAGAATTCTTTCAACAGATCCAAGGCTCTCTAGTTGTTGAAACCCAAATACCAGATATATAGTTCAACAGCAGAAATACATGGCTTTTGATTAGTGTAAGCATGCTCGCCGATGTCAATAAGGATCCCTACGTTAATAATTGGGACATCTTTCCATAACAACTACGAATCATATTAGAAATGTGATATATGAAAGTTAATGTATTTTCTAGATTAAATCCAAGGATCTTGATACAGTTTTTTCACTCCACATAAACAACGTTTACTTTAATCTTTATAGAACCAATACGACTAACGTCAATAATAATAATAATAATAATGATAATTATTACATCACATGTTGTATCATTCAGTTCTAGAATACTTTCACTTACTCAAGTTACACAGTCATTCATGTCAGACCTAATCTCTTCTGGAAAGCAGGAAAGCAACAGGGTAGTACCATCAGCATAAAATCTAGAACTACTTCACTTTTGAATACGTGGCAACGTATTAATAAAAATTGAAAATACCAATGGACCCATAACACTCCTTTGAGGAACACTCCACACATCATTTGCTTAGTTGTTCAGATTGCCACTGTTATTCTTATCCTGTTGCTTTCTTCCCCTTAAATAATCGCAAAGGCAATCAACATTAATCCCAGCCATCTTCTAGTTTATTTCCATCAGGTTTAGTTTTGTCTACATCAATCCAGTGTAGATCAGCGATATCCGACCTGCACTGGACAGAACTGGTCAGAACTTATTATTTTATAAGCTTTCTGAATTCAATGGTCGAACATTACCGGTTTTCTATATCTTAAATTCTAATCGTTTAATTCAGAACCATGTGGTGCTAGCGTGAGTTTGTGTAGGATACAGACTGTTGAAGACATTTAATACCGCCTTGTTTACATTTTCATAACGAGTGTTAGGACAAAAATTAACAACTTCCAGGAAATTCGGAGTGTCACATTAATCGAGCATCAAATGAATATAATGTTTTGTAAATCATATGTGCTATCGTGAAACATCTTCATTATCTGTAAAAGATGACCTTAGTATGCTCGAATAATGTATTTTGTACAAAGCATCTGTGTGTATGTGTATTGATGAGAACACTTAACGTTTATTTTTATTTATTTTGCATGGTGGGTTCAACACTTTTGGCATCTGTTGATTTCCCGCGTCTGATTTTCCTCTTTTTGCAAATCGGGAAATAATTGAATATTGACTACTTGTGTTCTCTATATTACAGAAGGAGAAGTCATTGTGAGGGCCAATGAAGAGGATTACGACGTAAGACAATTATAACTTCCTACTTGCTCAATGCTTAGATATATTGTCGCCAACAACGAATTCGTTAGAAGCGAGTCCACTGTGGCACGTGATACGGATTGTCACCTGTCTATTTGCTGTGTTGGGTTCAATTCCCAGTACTTGCGCCGATTCTAGTTGCTTCAATTTCAACGGATGTTTTGGACTGTTCACTTCTTATTACCGGTGGTCCTTACTCCCAGGGCAAATAGAAAACTCTACGCATACAGTTCGAGAAAATTCGCTGCGTTGTTTTAATAACCTTTTCAGGCAATTGTAAATTAATATGTGTATTTACTTACGACTTTTACGACTCTTCTCGCTTTTCAGTTTTGCAGGTATTTCTGCGTCAATGATACAACATTTGAGTACCATTTGCATTCTAGTCCAGATGGAACTCCTTGCCCACCTGCCGATTGTGTATATCGACAATGCTTCAGGGGTGACTGCCTTACACGTAAATTGTTTGAAAAGTTCTTTACTAAAAGTACAATTTAGAAAGTTGCCTAGCAGTGATCCGTGGACACAAATTGTTCCTGGGAGCCTTTGAAAGAGACTAGGGTTGGCGCGATGCTGCTGGCTCACGTGTA
>JAQGCA010001001.1:0-20639 GCA_034698945.1 Protaphorura quadriocellata
TAATCACATTGCCCCGGACTCTGACTCCGACGTAGGGAGGACACGTAGTGTGTAAGGCTAAACTATACTCTGCACCTTTGGAATCGTAATTATTACATATGCAGAAATGCTAATTATGTACAAATCGATTCAGATTCTGACTTGTGTTTCTATGTTTATCCTTCGAAGTATGAGATACTTCTGGCTGAATTGCGCTTAGAGATCACTTCAGCTTCAGTACAGTTACTTTTCTAAATAGTCATTACTGCTTGCAATCCTACTTGTTATGCATGAGACGTCTGAAACAATTTCAAACTAATCAGAAAGGTTCAATTTTCCACAAAACGGTGAACAGATGATTTGACTATTGCATGTAATGTGTGGTTTATAACATCTCCATTCCAATTCATAAACAAGAGAGTGAGGGAGGGCGAAAGAGACTCATTAATTCCTGTGAATTAATGAGATCCTTTTAATATAATAATTAAAACCTTCACAGCCTTTCAACATTAATATATTCATGACACGACAATTGTTTTATCTGCGCAACCTGCTAAGAAATATTCAAATTGAATCCAACCTTCATTAAAACCTTTTTTTTTTGTTCAAAACATAAGTAATATAATATTATATGGCTATAGATACACAGTTTGCTACGGAAAGGATATCCAGGTGATCTAGTTATAACAAAACTTAAATGTATATCAGATCATGCTGAGCATATCCGAGTCAACAAGAGATTCAACTTCCATTTCCACTCAATTCGAATGAAATTTCATTTATACAATCACTACACCTCAAAAACGGCTTTCTACGAATTCTATTTCATTAATCCATGTTGAGTTTTACTTGAACGTTCAGTGATTAAATATGAGTATTGATTGGAAGTGCACATGTTCTTCAAATCAACATTCTAATATTGAATGTGGATTAATAAATGTTACTGTATCTGTTTTATCAGTACTGCTCTGCATTTCCAGAATTGAAAATTTGGCTAAATTAAAAACCGGCTAGCTCAAATCTCAAATCCGTGGGTCGGAAACACAGTAACTGCTCCTCAACGAATGGCTGGGAAAATATCGTTCAGTTTTGTGCGACTTCGTACATCCTTTAGTGTTGTCTGGTGTGAAGTCCACACGCTAAACTAACTGCTGACCATGTTGTCTTCATTTGATGCCTTTTCACTTAAGTTCAGCGTAAGTTTGCTTGTGTAAATACTTTCCTATTCTGGTCTATGGGGGTGTAAGACAATAAGAGCTAAGAACACCAACGTGCGGGTGAATGGAATTTTGATCAGGGACAAATTAAAGATATACAAAGAAATCTTGAATTGTTCGTTTTTGACCTATACTTTCACCATGTACTGATCCAGCAAATGAAAGCACAATGAAAGCTCGGGATCCCGATTGATATTCCAGGGTTTGACAATTTTCGGACTTTGTTTTCTCTTTTTACATGTATTACTTCATCTATTGTATTACACTCCTTAAAGCCGTTAATTTTGACTGATTAAATGTTGTCCATTTCGTGAATTGTTTATGGGAATGTTAATAAGAATCTAAGTTTTGTGATGACTCCAACCAGGCACTCCTTCAGGACTTGGCCTATTGCAACAACATATAACCTTACTCCATCTTCTGCGGCTTCCCCGCTGTTCCTGTAATTACTCTGTGTTGAACGGAAGCAAAACTTCATGTTTAAATTAAAATCGAGAAAGTTACAAGGATTTCCAGACCAGTCTCTTAAACATGACAACCTAGAAGAGTCTGACAATGGACAATATCAGGGTGTGACATTAGGCACATGGCCTGAACTTAACTGTAAAGCGATTAGTTCGAAGTACCTTATCCTGGTCATAAATATAAGAATACCTCGGCAACATATCAAATTCTCAATCAATGCCAGCAATTTTTCAACATACTCGTAAAGTTTTCAGAAATCGTGTGTCCATTTGGAACTCAGAAATAACAAATATCCGGGTGAAAGCCTCACAACCAGGCCACCAAAGGACTAAAGGTTCAGGTACTTTTCACTTTTGAACTTTACTTCCATTTACTGTTCCTCCTGGGCATTTGAATAAAAACTAACTTCGTCTCAGCCAACCTGTTGATCCTCCAGAAGTATCGGAGAGAATATCACGGCCACAGAAGTTTCAGAAGTGCGGTTCGAACTGCGACATTCCAATCTTTTAGTGGACGTGGACGCGGACAAAAGCAGGGAAAAGGCGAGAATTGTAAAAAAAAACTAGAATTTCATTTAAGAAATGTCGTCTGACTCGAGTATAATTTCAGGGCCGTGCCGTGCCATGGTTTGGTAAATCTCCTCAAAAAATCAAGATAAAAGCTAAAACAAGTCACGAACTTTTGAGATAGACAAGTCTTGGTGGACGACACGACGCGCGGCTTGGATTCCGAAGTTTCTTGTGCTCTTACAGAAATTACATACGACCGATTTAAGTTTGAACTTTGATGCTCATGCTCATATGCATCATTAGTAATCGTAACTGGTGTTATATGGACCTTACGGATACATGTATATACCGTAGAGGTCTTTAGCACCCCGGAAGAAATCATATTTAAGCCCAAAATTCATACAAGGAAAAACCTTTTAACTTATACTATTATTGTAAATGACATTGTTAGAAACGGCATCACGTTTCTGGACTAAATGCATAAAGTTTCTCGTCTTATCTAGACGAACAATTAACTCAGATACATACATCTCATACGACTGAACAATTCGAGATGATTCTCGTTATGTTGCAAACTATCGTTTAAAATTTCAATGTCAAGGACTAAGGACAGACAAAATCTAAATGACATGGCATTAAAACCTTGGTAAAAGACCGCCCGGGCGAGTGTCACGACACTCAAATCTCAACTTTTTGTAGTTTTCTTCATAAGCAGTCCGTTACACCTGATATCCTTCGATTGTATGGAATCGCATTATAAGTATGAATTTTGATCATTCTTATAGGAAATGTGGAAAAAAACAAAACAATATCATTAATTTCTAAAAATAACCTAACGCAGAATGGATCGGCAATCAGAAAGTACAAGGCGTCCATTTAAATATTTTGCTGAAATCAAGACTAATTCAAAGAAGAAAATGACGAAGAGTTCCATGCTCGCTGGCTGTTATGGAACGACAGATGGCCACTCCTCAGGATTTTGAACCAAACTGTTATGGTTCTGGTTAGGAACGTCCAAACAATAATGTTCCATTAAAACAGGAACACGTTACATTGGAGACGTGCAGTCACGTCATCTCATTTTTGCCAAATTAACTCCCGTCCATTTGACAGGTAACGACTCAGATTTAACGATTGAAACTAGTCCTACTTGCATTGCATTGTGAGAAATCTCTACAGAGTTGTTCTAGCAGTTAAAGGAGCCTAAATATGGGAGCTCGACGCCGCCGCCTATCCTATCCATTCTATCCTCGTTTATGTCTGCAGATCCTATCTTTTCAAAACTGCATATAAATCAAATGAATTATGACAGGCAGTTGAAACGGTTGTGATCATTTTTGGGACTCTATTATTTTATTTTGATCTCCATTTGCAATCCCATTACATTTACATTGCATCATGTCGAGTTCAATCTCATACCAAGTACCAGGTAAGCCAAAACAGGGATGCCACAGAAAGCGCTTTCGGGTGAATTTTATGGCTGGACACCTACTGCCCTGATAGATTATCTAGCAAAAATTTGTCAGATACAGATATCAGGGAAGGACGATATCCACGGACATTCATAGTCAAAATAAGACTTTTTAAATGCCTTCTCCTATTCAAAAATGTTGGCAACCATTCTGAGTACTTATTATTCGTAGTGTATGGATACGATACGCTGCGGGCGTGGTTTTCTAGATTTCTGTACTGTACCTAGAAACAAACAACGCAAGAACGTATGATAAAACATTTTCATTTTAATTTAAATTTATTTTTTATTGATAGTGCGTATCCTGCGCATCGTACTCAAAAACATATGGCGGCATAACGCTGTAACAAACACTAATTTTGTAGCAAATGTCTACTTAGTTCCGCGGGTTTCTATCTAAGTGGGTAAGTTATTCAGATCAATTGTTTCTTTCGACGCACCCAGTAAAGTAGTATTGGTACTCAAGTGTTGTACTCCAATGTTATCAAACATGATGCAAAGTATATAAATGCAGATACTATTGAGTCATTGGGGGTGGTATTGAAGTAAAGATGAACTTGCAGATATACATAGTTATTTGTATAAAAAAAGTTTTGATTCAGTTTTCGGGTGTTGATACAAAAAATAAGAGTGAAGAAGAAAGTCTTACCAACTGTGTCTCATAGGATGGGGAAGCAACAGGTGGTCCAGACTCGTATTTTTGGACAGACAACACCGTGGGACGATCAGTGTCCGCTACCATAATTGACGATGAATCAGAGCAGACCTGTTTGCAAAATTGGAAGTCACAAGGTTAGCAACACACTTCAAAAAGACGACACGAGTCAATTATGTACATATAGAAATTACTGGTTTTAGTTTACGCGTACTAAACCAGTAAACGTAAAACTCATAGTAGCATCAAAGGTGCTTCCTTCTTCAGGATCATTTGGAAGCATAACAATAAATAATGTTTCTAAGGTGTAGTAGGAAGATATCTTTCTACTACACCTTAAATGCTTCCAAGTAATGATATCTGGGAGGCTCATGACAATTTTTCTCCTGATACTGCTTCATTGCACCTCATAAGTACAGATCGCGCAAGCCTAACTATTTCGGATATTCGTGTACGGAAACGCACTAGGGTAGTTCCAGAATTAACCCTCCACACACTTATAACTTTCGAACTGTTAGCATTTACCACATAATGTGTTTATTGCTTCTGTAGTTCCCCTAGTGCAGAATAAAACCTCGGTTTTAAAAAATAATTTCGATTGGCATTTCGACAACTTAAGACTTCACCTCCGACCTCCGATACACTTATAATCATCTGAATTCCGGTCAAGTATTTTTTGGAGTGTCCAAAGACGGGTAAAAATATAAGAATAGGTGCGAGAAATGTCTGGACGTGTGTGGGCGCTCGGATAATTTTGTTTCTCAAAGGCTTATTCAAGTTTGGTTATGTATTTTTCAGCGTTGTCTTCTCGAAAAGAAAGTCCACCATTCAGTTACCAACTTTTTTTATTTTGGATTACGTAGCTCAAGTTGTCCAGAATTGTGCAACAACAGCCACCAGTTATCGTATTTCCACGGGGTAAAAAGTCTATTAGGAGAACCCCGTCACGGTCCTAGATAATGGCAACCATAGCTGCTTTCCCAAGTTTGGATTCGCTTTCACCGGTGGGGAAGATTACCTGTTTTTCATATCATTACTACCTTATTATGATTCAAGATATGGTTCTTGCGTTACTGAAATACCCTTTACTGCATCGTGCCAGAAGATACGAATTATATGCACATTAGGAATGAGAAACTGGCGTTGCACGAGATTACTATTTTTCTTGAATTTGTAATTCGGGATAAATGTAAAGGAAGTTGAGGTTGACGATAGTTTAAAAACATCAAACAGACTGTGAAATAATCGACAGTGTTCTTGCTTTTTTAATGTGATACAAATACGGGGAAACCACTGCTAATTTCATTGATACAGAGATTAATAACGAATGATCCTCCAAAGCATTTTTCGAATACATAGATTACATTTTTGCGAGCCAATGAACTTTTGAATATCGTAACCACTCTGCTCGAACCCTGTTAGTAATTGAATTCCTGGGTTTCCAATAAAATTCGTGATGGCACGACTTACTCCATCCGTCAATGGTGAAAGCAGAACAGAAATATCAAGGTTGGACTACTATCACATTAGGTCGGAATGGTCTCGCTAATCAACTCGAAGACGTTATTGAAATATTTACTGGGTATACTACTACAACCCAGTTCAATGTCAGTTTTGGGATCGGTCGATCGGTGTACATCGTGAATAACTCACGAGAGATAAGATGCTCTTATTTAGTTTAATATTCTTTACAAATTTTCACCGTGTTACACAATAATGCCAATACAAAAGTTGTTAGGAGACACTTGGGTTGTAATATGTCATAAATTTAGCCAAATCGCGGGTGGGTGGGATATCCTCATGGCCAAGGTCGCTTGCCCCTTCGTATATAATTTGCATATCTAATTTCTAGGAATATAATTATGAATTAGAATGTATTTTAGGCTATCGCATAAACCGTTAGCAGCTTTGCATGAACATTTTCCTTTTATGTGGAAATTTTGCACTTTAATAGTTATAACAAAATTTTATTTAGACTTTGGCCATTTTAAATTAATCCCGATAGTTTTACTCGTTACATGGCGGACACCCCGCTGACTAATTAAATACACACTGCATAGTATACGCAGTGTAAAATAGACGACAAAATGGAATAAGCGTTCTTTACTTGACTTTACGGCTTAGGATCATTATTCTTTTAGAATAATACCGCTGGTAGTAGTCATAGTGTGCCGACAATTAATTTGTGCGAAAAAGGAACGGAAATAAAATTGACACGATGAGAAAGTGTTTTCCTTTGGGATGATGGTTGAGTTTTTAGCCTGTCTGTCTGCGTGCAAGCATTTATTTACACATCGAATGGGATACAGGCCAAGGACAGGTTGAATGTCATGTGTCAATCTAAAGTTATTTGTCTCGAGCAATGCACAAAACCGTCATCAACATGACACGACTACCAACAACAAAAGGAGTCGTGATCCTCCAAACCAATCCCTATCTATCTTATGTATTTTCTACCTTTCCTTGCTTATTATTTTGCATGGTCGGAAATTGAAAAAACCTTTCTTCTTTATAATATTTAAACAATAATCGTTGCGGGCATTGCAGGCATTTTATCATGTCCGTTCATATTATCCACCAAGCAATCAAGGGACAGTATTCGAATGTCAAATTCGGATACTCAGTCAGTCGTCTTAATTTTCAAAGTCCTAGACATCGAGGAACACGTATAAAAATACGGTGGAATTTGGCTCATGAAAGGTATTCCTATAGTTGTGGGAGAAAACGCCAGTACAAAATCATCTTTTCATTATCTTCAAGATATGTAAATTGTTTTTAAAGTTTTGGGTCAAACTTAAATTTAACATTGGAATTCTGTCCCTTGTAAGAATAAGAACCGCTTAGCGTTATGTCTGATTGTTAGCGCCAGTCATAGACCTACCTCGCTGCATTATTTACCAGCAAACATACTGTGACCACATATTTTCTGACGTTTCGCCACGCAACATTAAAACCCCCTATAAGACAATGCAAACACAAGTCTTTCGCTAACCTTAAGTGAAATGAGTATTCATACTTTTAATAAACAATCATGACTGAGTAACAGCCTGTGGTAATGCTAGAGAGGGTGTAGATAATGATAGAAATGGTGTTGATAATGGTCGAGAGGGAGCTAATATCAGAGGGGTATGTTATGTGGTAAAGAGAAAGGAGATAGTAGAGTAGTAGAGTGGATGTACTTAGTGATGGCGTTCGAATGAGATTAGAGTGGGAGTGGCGAAAAATGGCGGTTGAGAGGGGGCAACAAAGTAGTTGAGACGTAGTACCCGTGGATGAAAGGGAGTAAGAGAGTGGTACAGAGAGTAGTAGAGTGGGAGAAATAGATTGAAAGTGGTAGAGCAGGGCCACTGGGAGCAAGAGAGTGTTAAAAAGGGAGTATTTAAAAGAGTGGTACAGAAGGTGGTAGAGAGAGAGAAAGAGAGTGAAAGTGGTAGAGCAGGGCCAGTGAGAGTAAATGAGTAGTACAGAGAGTGTGGTAGCGGTCGAGCGGAGCGCGAAGTGATGGAGTAACAAAATGGAGGTCATGCCCATGTCTTAAGCATCAGGCTTTTTAAGAAACACTAGCAACTAAGCCCATCTACAAGGTAGGCAAAACACCCGTCCTCGCAAAAATGAAGAAAAAAACTGACATTCAGTTTGGACTTTCCGAGGAAAAGCATTGTGTTCAAGAATTCAAGAATTCAATCCTTAGGTCCTTGGTATTCGTATCGATGAATGCATGCATGCTTAATCTTAGGGGGAGGTGTCGTTTCAATTCTGGCTTTGTCAGAAATACTTTAATATTATTGACATAAGATAGTGCTCGCCTGCGGCTTGTTTCAATAGTTTAGAAATCGAAAAGAGTTAGGTCAAATGTCACATTCTGGTCTCTGTAATAAGTGCAATTGAGACATAACTAAAGTTGTACATAGCCACAAGGTAGTTCTGTTTTTAATTTACAATCTCAAAATGAGATTGTGTTGGAAGCACGCGGACAGGCAGACAGACTGACGGACGCGGAGGATTTCAGAAGCCCTAACAGGTGTTAAAGCACTACGGGCTAATTATTAGGAGCTTATTCCTAATTACTTGTCGAAATGAAAGCAGGTTCTGCGTTGTGCATTGAGAAGGATTTAGCGCTGCCGTTTGACGGCTTTGAAACGAGAAACAATGAGCTAAATACGGTCGTAAGAATTATTTGATGGTCACAATTACTATTGCTCGACTGCATTCGTATTCTTGTCAAATACGGTTACAAATGCAAATGCGAATGAGTCAAACTTGGTATTCAACTTCTTCTTAGAAGGTGCAAATTTAATGACTCAAATAATTTTTTGCATGCCTCAAATCTCTTTGGACGTCCCAGGAATGGACTGTTGTACGAATTGTCATTAAAATGTAATTTAATTGTTGAAGGGATAGGATCACACAGAAGTGACTGATTATGATACAGCGGTAGCACATCTATAGGTAGCAATGTCTTATTGTACAGGTGTATCACCTAGGTACAAGTAAAACCCGTGATAGTAACCAAATAGAGTATTTAGATGGGTCCTAAACTTTTGTAATACTGTCAATTCGGGTAACCCCGAGCAAAATGTTCACCCTGGTGAGAACGCTCCTAGAAGTTATCTGTGGATTTTAAATACTAATTTAGCAAAAATCAGATAGGCTCAAGAATCCACCCAAAAATGTGCCCAGACCATAAATATGACAAATTCATTGTCCGATAAAATTTTGTTTAATTACTAAACATTGTTAAAACATTCCGACTGAACCTGCCCTCCCGGGCATATTCAATTGAGACCTCCACAAAACGCACCGGAATCTCTATATTCGTGACCACGACACTATGACTGAGACTGAAAGTTGTAGCCTGATCTGAGTTTTACATGTAAAAGGAGTCCCTTACTAGCTAGAAATATCCTAATCCAAAATTGTCTTCAGACTTGCTCAAATGTCTGACCTTCTTGATAATCGCTTAACCGAATTTATTATCTGAAGGTATACACGTTTATACTGTGATGACTGAAGGAACCTTTGAACTGGTATGAAATTTCAACGACCACCGACACCATTGATCTCCTAATCAATTCTGGAGAAATATGCCAGACAGTCATCTCAACGAAAATCTTCTGCTCAATTTCAAAGTTCAAAAAGACGTCTTTCTAATGACAACTCAGGGATTTACCTGCCTCCATGTGCAACTTCCTTCCGCTGAATTAAACAAACTGAGAAAATACCCGACTTTGAACTATACTTTGGACCTAATTGATTCGTGTTATTTCTTCAGATCTCTTTTTACTGTCATGCAAAGTAACGCCGCAGCGAGCAGACGGTTATATGCTACAGGTCCTTTGAAGTTCGTACTTTGCTAGAAGTCTGCCGCAGACATTATATATATCAGGCACGCGCTAGCTTCGAGATGGAAAACCGTATCATATGTGTGGTTATTTCAAATTCATCTAGCGATTTTCCGTAAAACCTAACTATTTGAAGACTTTATCAAATTAATCTGACCTGTCAAATTGGCGAATTGTCCTTGGCAATTGTTATGCTTTGTAATCCGCTACACACACAGTACAACTATAAAGTCCACACCACACTAAAACTGAACTCACAAAACACACAATGCACAAACACGAAAATTTTTAAAATTTTGCAATTTTGGAAATTGCGTTACACACTAGGTAAGAACTGGAATCTCCCAACGTTCAGGAGTAGCAAGATTGGACTAGTGTGTCGAAGGACGAGTGAAATTCAATTCAAAATCCAAATCCAAAGGATTCCACATGCAATAAGGTCGGGATTAAGTTGGAGTCGACAACAATTAAAATTATTCACAGGTGGAGAAGAACTAATTGGAATTGTGTGTGTATGTGTGTAAGGGCTGAGTGACTGACTGATAAGAAAAATAGAAGAAGGAGTTAAGTTAGACTGAGTTTGCTAAAAATTGAGGACTGGACCTTAGGTAGTAGTCCAGTTTGGGAAGTATAGCCCCAGCCCTGGCCGTTTGGCAGTCATAGTCATGAATGATGAAGATTTTTTTCATGTAACCTTTGTGCAAAAATCCTACGTGGGTTTACCTTGCCAAATCCATAAATGGTTAAGAGAAATGACTGCAAATTCTTTCCACGACTCCCTTTCTGCCTTCGCAAAATTTTTAAACCTATGCAAGAGTACAACATAGTATGCATAGACCAAAAGCCAAAAACTTTATCATATTATATTTATTCGCTCGTACGCACATACATGGTGCGAGCATGAGTGCCACACGTTTCCTAATAATCATATTATTGTAAGGAGTATTATGCACACAAATATTAAATACTAAGCATTTTTACACCTGAGTAACAAAGTAAGTCTTCGTCACCTTCATGAGAGTAACTACAAGATCATGGAACAAAAACACACCTTTATTATCTAATAATGTTCCGTCCTTCCAATTCCATTACGAACGATTCCAAAACATTACACATGTTGTATTATTACACGTAATATACAAGTTTTCAACCCTCGCTTATTTATTTGTCGTTTTTGTTTGCTTCTCAGATTTTTTTACGACAAGGAACGCAATGCAAAAGCAATTTCACCAAAAGTGTGCTAGAGCGTAGGAGTAAGAAGCTCTCAAAATGGAACGCAAATCCAATCAATAGTCAGACCCGGTTCTTTTGCAGTTTCTTCCTGCCTCTGAAATCAACAATGAACTGCGGATTCAGCTCAGAAATACTGAAGTTGCTTTTCCCTGGAGTATTTTCCAGCTGGTAACCAGAACCAAAGTTCAGTCCATAATTCCAGCCCCAAATCTTTTAGAATGAAGGAATGTAATAAAGAATTGTTTGGCTGCATGTACAAATTCTCAGAAATGAATTGGACTCATTTCCGTTTCATGTTGCACGTAAGTTTAACAAGATATGTACACTGAAGGAATTTTGAGTACGGAAATAGAAATATTGGTCACCAGTACACTAATCTACGACATATTTTTGTATTATAGTAGTAGTAATAAATATTTATGAACTTTTTCAGGATTAATTAACAACCATAAAGAACGTTAGTCATATAACGATAATATACATTTTTTAAAACTATATAATACCAAATAGGCCGAATACAAATGTTTATAAGAATTAACGCCCTCCGCCATATTTTTGTACTCTTAAGAGAGTGAAACTACCTGAGCTAGGCGACCTCTATTTGCGAGACCGTCAGGTTACCCATCCTACGCTGGTTCATGTTTTTCGCTGAAGCTCGGTCGCCTGGGACAAGTTTCACTCTAATTTTGTTATAATTGATATTTTACAAATGGTGTGAGCCGCTACTTATAGGACAATTTGCGTTTTACCGTGGATGCTTACTTTTTCGAGAAATCCTGAGGCGCTTGTTCATCCAGGCTGGATATGGACAATGATATCCTTGGGCGTCATTATGTGTATCACAATTCATAGTTTCTAAAAAAAATGTTTGCGAAAAAATCATAAAGCCTAACAGATATACCGATGATTTATTTTTCAAATGATTTTAACCAGGACATTTTATAAACGAAGAATTCATATTCATCTCGCGAACTTCTTTTTATTGTTACTACGGAAAAGGTAATATCCAATCTACATCCACGGGTAAAATATTATAACCTCAACCGTTGACCTGACCAGCATTGGCCTGCCTTCTAATTTGCAAGCTTACAATGTACGTATTCATGTTGGACTCCTGTTCATGTAATGTGTAGTATTCAAGTACATAACGCCAAAACAGTAAAAACTTGAGAACCGGCGCAAGTAAATCCGGCATAATGTCATTTTCTTTTAACATTAAACTTTGGTATGTAATTATTCCTATGTATGCCTCCCACGTTACTTTTCTTTGTCTTAAGCACAGGTAGTTAGTAAAGACAAGTTAGCAATTAAAATTCAAATTACCGTGTATCCTGCAATAACTAAAAGAAGGAAGGCAAGCGGGTGCCGTCGTCGCGATCGGCATGAAGGAACAGGTAGTAAAGGTCAGGTCTTAATAATTGGAATGCACAAAGTAGTTTTCACCATTCCATATTCACTCATACTCATTCGTCAGATTATAAAATAAACTTACTTGTCTCAGGCAGCAAGTCAACTTTTGCAACCCGTCAGTACCGTGGTTATTGACCATGAAGCCCCAAAAATGGTAAATACGCCTCCTGTTAACGATACCGCATTTGACCTAAGTCATCGTGTGACCTTAACCTTTGGTGATCTTATCCCTCACGACATGGGTCAAGTATCGTGTCATTTGAAAGAAGAGGTCAAATATATGTAGTCGTTTCCAAACTTCAGCACTCTACGGTTATCTATCTACCGTCCAGAGGTCGGAAAAAATTATTTTGATGGAATTATGCCTAATTTTCAAAATTTGCCGACATCTGGTGACCTCAGGGGTCACCATAGAAAGTTAAGAAATTGTAACCCTAGTAGTAGGAAACAAGTGAGTGGAGAAAAACATGTTTAAAAACGGCGACGGATCAAACTGTCCTCACAGTGAAGTGGCAAAGGCTACCTGTACCACCATGATTAAATGACCACAATGGATTTTTCCGGCTTTACGAACTTCAACGTGCATTGATTTGTGCTCACTACGACCATGATTTGACGTAATATAACTTGCAAAATACATGGTCAATATTTTCGGAATCTCCAAATGCTGGCCCAGTTTTGATTAACTACGTAATTTCGATCCTCTGCCCTGAGTTATTACTGAAACGTCAAAACGCTGATGTCTTTCCTAATTGGACTTGTTGTCTGGGACATGTGCGTAATATTACTATACTTGTTGCAGTGGCGCTTCCATTTCTAACGATGCAACCGGACAGATGAATAATAACCCTTAACAACAGGGCGCGTCTCATCCATAATCCATTCGTAAATTGCGTCACCAAAAAATATACTGGTAGTGGTTGAACGTAGAGACTACACATAGTAGGCTATAGTGAAGAAGAAACAATGACCTGAGTCAACAGTCAACATTTTAGTACACAAGGGTCACTTTCACAAATTATTTATCCGTTCAAAGCGCACATAGAAATTATGCATTCGGGCGTCCTCAGATTATGCACATGGGATTTATTATTTATTAGTAAAAGTATTTGCCATAATACATACTAACATGTACTCTGAAATAACACAATACAAAACATATGTGTGTTTATATGTATACCGCATGAGTATTGAGTATAGGTCTCTGTCTGAGATTATGTCTGTTTTTGCAAATATGACCAGTTAGCTTTAGCATGTATCTGAGGTCATTGAATCCCCGAGTATCAGTACAATAAAAACTATCTGGACGATAGACACTCTTCAGACTGCGGCGATATACACTACAACATTATGTTTACTTATTTTTAGTGGATTTAAGGGCAATGATGGCGACCTCAAACTAAGACCATATTTGGCAACTTCATAATTGAGTTTCTAATAATCTTTGCACACATAGCAAATGTCACGCGCTTTACGATTGTTTACTGAATGTCTTTCGACTGAACCGGCTACTTAAAACGTGCGTGGCACATTACGATTGTTTTGACGAATATGACAGAAAAAATTCGAGATTCTGAGTCCTAGGATTCTCAAAATTCTTGACAGCGCGCAAATTTAGTGCGAGTCGCTTGAACCCGAATAAGGAATTATCTCACATTTGAACAATTCCTATTGTTTAATTTCTGAGTTCCCTTGCCGATGCTTTCTTTAAACATTTCAGAAATATAATATTAGCGAGGCTTGTGGTAAAAACATAAAGAATCATGGGCACTTGGGTACATAACGGAGGTCTGGAGAACCCAGTTTGGTGTGTGTTCGAGTGGTGTGAACAATGCTGTCCTGATGTTGGCTATAGAAATTACGAATGGACAAATCCGGACGATAGTGTGTCAGATTGGCTGTAGTCGAGACACAACGACTGCACTTTAACTAACGGCCCTCGCGTAATTACTCACACTCTTGCAATTATATACTATAGAACTGCATAGTACAAGGATACATACTTGTACTGTTGTGTTGTGACTACATGTAATACTAAAGCTCGTCATCATAGCTGGTGGTGCCTTATCACTAAAGTTTAACTTCAGTTGGCTGTTAAGTTGTTTATGTAAATAGGATTAAATATTTTTGAGATGTACTGCAATGAGTGAGTACACACCGCCTGAGTTGATAAGATGCCTATAGAACCGACTCAAAAACTGAAAACGGAAACAAGCATGTGCAATTAATCTTAAAACCCCGTTGTAATATTCACTCTTCATTGCCTTTAGAATTAGTAATATTTCAGTTATTGAAAATTAATGTTGAAAACTTATGTCTACTTTCAAACATCGATTACAACTTTTGCACGTACTAGTCCCTATATTACGTTATTGTTTTGTTTGACTTTTTACGAGCACACGCACGTCCATATTCACGCATAATATGTACATATTTAGGTACGGGATATCACATTTTAAAGTAGTCGTGTCTCATCTAAACAAAATTGCATGATAGTGAAGTATCCAGTGTACAATATGTCATGGTATGTCATGTTGACCGATTCTAGCTTACTGTGCAAAATAAATATACTTCTGTGCAATGTGTGGAGTGACGAGCATACATATATGTACATAGTTGTAAAAAACGAATCCTTAGCGAGTAGTTTAATTTCCTTGAATTATTTATAGTCCAGTTTGTCCACGTACCGCTTCAGCGAGGGTTTGACGACCAGTGGTAAGATTCTTAATTTTTTCCACCAAAAAGTTGGAAATAGGCTGGTCGTCGACTGCTGAATTTGTTGAATTTCTCGGCCAAAATCATATAAATTTATATTTAACAAATTAACGTCAAAAGTTCAAGAAGCTAATATAAAGAAGGCGGAATTGAAGTTTGTAAATATTGTCAGATTCACATTTCACACGTAAAACATCCCCATAAAATGATTTAACTGCAGTAATATTACTAGAAATGTGTCATTAATTTAGTCGTCTGTCATGCGTTCGTCTTCGAAGGCGTCTTCCAGTAGATTTGAGCAGTGACAGTGTAGTGTTCAGTGTTATTGGCTGAATTAGCCTTGGACTGACTTTTGCTTACGATACTGATACTGTGTAAGCGAATTCGTTTTCGTACTCGTATTCGCAGCACTACCCTGAAAGGAGGAAATAGCATGGGTTAAAGTATTAAAGGAGTATTATTATGAAGCTAGGCGGGTAAAAACTGTAGTTTTAGTAGATTGTGCTAGAACCAAATACGAATACGAAACCCGACTTTTCAACTAGTCGTACATTCAGTCGTTCTCGGTGCACGGAGTGTGGCTGACTTCCGACCGAATCTATACTTTCTCCAATATTCTGCAGAGAAAGCCGAAATCTTTTTTTCCGGTGAAGAAATTTCAGGAGTCGTTTAAAACAAATTAAAAAGAAACTTCCTCGTTCCTGACGCAAAAAGTGTATTTCATTCCGGTCGGAAGAATTCTTATAGTTTCTCTACTGTCTGCAACGTTGTGGAGAAAGCTAAAAAGATCAGCTCTTAGGAGTCCACTCCAGACATATTAAAAAAAGTCTTGATGGTTTATCTAGTGCGGTGATAGGGTATAACTTCATTTAATTTTTTTTCGCAATATCATTCAATAACGAAAGAGAAAGCCAAAAATTTGTTCCGATCTCAGAGAGACTTTAGACCGTCAAGTTGAATTGGACGTATTCTGAAAGTTTAAATAAACATTTCCGAAATAACCGAGGATAAAATGTCGCATTTTTTTGCTGGTTGAAGCTGAAACTGGACCTGTGGGAGCAGCAAGAAGAAAGGAAGTGTCAGTGTCAGCGTTGGGTGTTCTCTGAAGACATAAATGACATAAAAAAAACCGTCAGCAAAGAATTGGTTCCAATTCTTCGTCTAATTCTGAATTCCATCCATGGACTTTCTTCTTCATTCTCAGCCACAAAAGGTCTCAAGAGGATTACACTTATAGCTTCCACAGCTTCAACTAATGTTCATCTCCGGAACTACTACATCCCATATTTTTTGGCAGTCGTGACCTTCAGTTGCCGAAATTGTCTGTTGGGAATTTTATTGAACAAATAACGGACGGTTCTAGGATTTCTTGGTCACTTCAGCCAAAGAGTTTCAATTTCAATACGAGTGTGTTTGCGGTTGAGTGGAGAGCTAAAGAAAAGCTCGAAAGCTTATTGTACTGTAAAAATACAATACTACTGAAAATTAAAACCAGACTTGCACTATATTTTATTTTTGAGTGACCTGAATGAGTAAACCTTGTGAACAAAATTATTTCTGACGATCCGTGGAGCTGAATGAATATTTCTGTAACACTAAAACAGTACTGTATTTTTGTGTTTCCTTCATACTTCGGTTCCATGAAACAAACGGTTGTGGCTTTCATGGTGGTGTACCAAATAAGTGACCACAGCTGAGTTGAATTGCTTCAAACTTCCTGGAATACTCTGAATCTTCGGAAGTTGTTCATCGTCAATGTACACAAGACTGAGGGAAGACGTATGGCAGCTGGTAAAAATCGCTTCCTTGTCAAAGAACGAAATTAAACTTACAAGACAGACAACCCGACACATAAATCTTAATAATTGACAACCGCCATACTAAAGACTTTGTCTTAAATAAACAACAATCGACATAAGCCATTATAGTGTGTGCAACATCAAAAATAAACAAATATTTGACAATACCCTACAAAAATGAGCAAATTTTGATCCCTGTTAAGTGTAAATTTACAGATTTGAATAAGAACAAGGACAAATTACGGACGTCTTAGAACATCTCGACATAGCCAATTAATACTGTTGGCAGTTTTTTGATTGGAAGGATTTGCGCTGAACTTGTAACATAACTGTTGCATACATAGTTGTGCAAGTAAAGTCATAAACTGGAAGTGCAATATGAAATGTCAAGTTCAACAGTTGGAATGAAAGTCAAAAAGATATTTGTCACCGGAAGTGGACCAAATTTATTAGTTCAGTTTGTATGAAATAAAAATAAAATATGAGTAGGACCAGAACTACCACCAGTATTGAAGTCACTTCTTCCGCATCATTTAATTTTGAAACTCAAATGGATGACATGATGACCAACTCGAGTCTGGATGAAGAGGTGGGATTCTTATCGTCAACTGAAGCTAGTCAAACGTCTCTACCTACTAACCACGTAAGAATAAGCCAATTGAATTAAGTACTTCATTTTAATTTATATAAAAAATGTAATTCATGCATGCTTTAGCAAACATATCAGGGAATACTTCATTTTCTTGTCAAGTTTGTTTCATTGCACTTTTACTTGAAGCAAGGCGTAGCAGGCGGCATGTTGAATTTAAAGTCGGAACGAAAGCTAATTCTTACAAATTGAATGTCCTTGTCTCAACGTATTTTTCAAGAATATGGGTCAGTTTGGCAAATTACGGTCAGGCGGAAAAAGGTTTTTGCCACAAGACACAAACTTAAACATACAAGCCAGTTTGGCGAAGTTTTGAAAGTTAACAAGAATCAAAAAATTAAATACAGTTGAATTACCGTTTCTCTAGGAAGATGCGGGTAAAACGAAAAATAATTGTACTGGGATGCAGCCCTGCGTAATTAAATGACTCCCAGGATTTCGTAATTAACTTTTCAAAAGTTGTTGTGTGATTTCCATAAATTCCTTTTTAATTTTCATACTCTTGTCATTACAACTAACAGTTCTTATTTGTCAAAGTATCAAATTCGCTACTGGTCAGTGTAAGGAAAATAATACGACAAAATGGTTTCTGACTTTCTGACTTCTTAAATATTCATAATATACTCATGAGTAAAAACAATTCGCCAAACAGTTTTTTTGAATCAGTTGATTTAGAAAAGTTGAAAGTCTGGATATGACTGAATAACTTTCCTTATAGAATGTTCAAATAATTTGAGACAAAGAGAAATTTCTTCTTAATATATCTTTAATCACCTTCTATAAGTTATTCCAACGTTATTTGGTTTTGATTAAAATATTTCTTATTTGTCGAGTGTGCGGTGCGTGAGTAAAACGAAATGGAGATCGCGTGGCGAAACAAGATTCACGGGTTGGGTATGCCTGTATCTGAAGTTTACTGCTACTAAATAATATAAATTGGGAGGTCTTTCTTCACTTTTGGTACTAGCCAAGCCAATAAATGGCTAAATTTAGTCATGGGCTCAGCAGTTAAAGTTTGAATACCAATGTGCTATTATCCAGTCGACTTTATCAACACATGTTATAAATTTCTAATTTGGTGAGTCGGAATCCAATGTACTACCAAGTTAATGAATAATTTATTTGAATATTCTGAGAATGATCCCATTTCTGGGGAATTTAAGACACTATTCTCTTGGCGTATTTTGCAGACGTTTTTTAATAATTTTATCGCATATCCTTCAATATTACAAAGTCGCCTGTATAATAAATGTGATCTTAGGCACACTGACCGTAGTACTGCAAAGTGGCTTCAAAATATTAATGTTTCTAGAATGTCCATGCTGCGAGGTTGAATTTCTAAAATGGTTCATTTGGTACACACGCCCACTTGTACATTTGTATTATCTTTTATTTTGCCTTGTCTACCTGTCACAAGTTGAGGAACGACATGAACTGTGATTAATGTGAAACAACTAGTAATTAAAGTCCTGTTTCGGACTTCATTCCACTTAGGAAGGGCGGTAAGCGTTTCTCAGACAAAGGTTTTCCGTGTTTTATACATTTCTTTCTGTATATAATATCGTTTTGAAATTTTACAGCTCAGAGATCTGTGCTTATTTGATAAGACAGCTCAAATGGAAATTAACATAAATTAATAACCTTTTATTTTTGTATAACAAAGTTAGAGGACTATAAATCCATAATATGTCACAACAAAGTTATACGATTCGGCGGAAAGTTAAAAAATAATAAACACCTATAGGTTTTGTTTCTACGTCTGGGCACCGTACCACTTTTAATATTCCAATCAACGTAACTCAAAATAAGCTCAGAATAATTGGGGAAAAGGCATCGAAATCTGAAATGGAGCAACGCGCACAAAGTATTCGTAGCCCGGGATGCTGAACACAATACGTGACCGACTTGTGAGCTAAAGCTGGATTGCATTTACCGCGGAGGTAGGAATGAAGCAGAAATACCCCGAAACGAATCCGGCAGGCTTCGACCGGTTTGTATTGTTGAAACGGAAGAGCAACTTACTATTCTGTCGACCTTGGCTGGCGTTCAGAGTTCAGAGAAGCTTTCTTTTGAAGAATGGAACACGGTTGAGAGTATCAAGGGCGTCTTTATTATAGAGAGGATATTTTTTCTGACACTCAATCAAACCAGGTCATGGACGGGTTTGGGAGCTATCCGTTAGGAGGCGCTGGCGTTTCGTTTCCAAAGGCGGGAGTAAGAAATTCATGTGTTATTCCTGCTTTCTTATAGAATTGTCGTGGGTTCGACATCGAATGGAAATTATTAATCCGTTGAGTTGCAGAGCTGGTAATCGGAATCGGAATCGTAATCGAAAAATAATCGAAATTTTTATGATAATCGGAATCGAAATTAGAATCGGAATCGAAATTCTGAAATAATCGGAATCAAAATTGAAAATAGGAATTGAAATTCTTAAATAATCGGAATCGGAATCGAAATTAGTATTTATTTGTGCTTTTACGATTCCGATTCCAATAGTGCAAATTTGCATGCAAAGTTGTCAAATCGGACAAAAGTGTGGGAATATTTTGTTTTTGCGTTCACAATCAGTGCAATTCCGACGTTCTTGAATGCTAGGTGTGGTAATCGGAATCGGAATTAAAATCGGAATCGGAAAATAATAGAAATTTTTATGATAATTGGAATCGGAATTAGAATCGGAATCGATATTCCAAAATAATCGGAATCGGAATCGAAATTCTAAAATAATCGAAATCGAAATCAAAAATTCGAATCAAAATTCTAGAATAATCGGAATCAGAATTGATAATCGGAGTCGAAATAATTTAATAATCAAAAAAATAATCGAAAAAAGAAATTCCGATTACCAGCCCTGTTGAGTTGGACAAAATTTAAATTAATTAAATTCAATTTGCAGTTTAATTAGAGCGTAACGAGGGGCTACGGAATGTCCTAATCCTATCTATATAAAGACATTCAATCCTCTTAGGGAACGCGGTTTCTCCAGACACCAGTCGAAATGTTTACAACTAACGATTATTAACCAATTACATTCATAAGGAGCTAAATAGAATTCGTTGTCAGAAACGTTGGTTTTTATTTAACTAATAGTCCTTTTCAAAGAATAAACCAGGAACGATTAAAAATTGCATTAAAACCATTACATGATATGGCTCCGTGGGTGTTTACTCGCGAAGCTCTGACTTATACATA
>JAQGCA010001002.1:0-20612 GCA_034698945.1 Protaphorura quadriocellata
GACTCGGACTAGCCCCCTTCGAAGCGGACCAGCCTGAGTACACTCGGACTGAATATCCACATGGGCTGCAACATATATATATATATTAACAATTAGATAAACTGGTGAGTTATTTATATCTTCCACTTCATAACTTAATTAATTACATTTTATTTTGTAACTAACCATGTGTATCAGTTTCTCTCTTGTATTAGAAATGGTGTGTTCTTGCATGAAAACACTGTAATGGTAATGCAATAAACACATAAATGAATCAAATGAATCAACCACTCAATCATTGCTTCATTTACGGATCGTCCGAAACCTAAGGAGCGTACTGTGCATAGGACTTTTGTTTTGAAACAGGGCCGTAGCTACAATGGTTCTTACTGGTGCGCTGGCATCAGGGATCGGGATTTTTGGGGCGCGGAAAAAATGATCTTACGAATAAAATTGACGTTTCATCGTTTTTTCTCGCAATATTCAACGACACGTTTAGTCTCTGTATATTTTCTTTATTCGTCAATGAATTGACTTTCGGCCTAAATATTCTTTCAAAATATTCGTTATTGGGCTAATTTTGATGTAAAAACGAAGTTTACATTCCACCTATGTTAAACATATTTGAAAAAAGGAATCGCCTCCGGCGGCGGTGAGGATATGTTTTCCCGTTATTGTAGCTAACATATAATTGGGGCGCTTTTCATAATTTGCACCAGGGCGCCAAAATCCTAGCTACGGCGCTGTTTCAAAATGATATTCAGCTAGCCGGCAGAGCATAGATAGAGAGCCGCCGAGCGCACCAGAAAATGCCAGGTTAGAATGATATGGTTTCCCGTTCCTCGGTGTGGTCTGGAGTTTATGATTCGTGCTTATTAACATTTTTGTCTTGTTTTACATTAATTAATATGATTACTAGAACTGTCGTATTAAATAAAATTAAGTACGCTGACTACCGAAAAAATTGGTCAGCCTGAAAATATGCAATAAGTTCAGGAATTTTTAAAGAAAAACAAGGCAGAGCTAAACTATAAACGACTAAACGACAAACTACAACGCATCCCACACAACGAGGTGCTTCATTAGGATCAATCAAGCGATTAGGGTGTAAGAGTTAATGACTGAATCTAAAAAGTGAGACTACAATCGTGATCAATTAGAAAGAGGGTGTAAATTATGCACATCACACATTACAAATTAAAGCGAGTTTGGCAATCTGCATGAAATATATCGATATACCGCTCGGTCAGAAAAATGACAAACAAATAGTAAGATCCCTTCAGGCTAGAATTGCGTTAATTGTGTTCTCAATAACAATGAGAACAAATTTTTGGAGAAAGTCCTTTGACAAAAAGAAGAAATGTCCAACGAGAATTCTGATAGGTCGACAGCGGTTGAGAAAGCGTTGCTTATAAGCAGAACTCATGCCCTTGGATCTTCTGGAAAGCAGAACCATTTCAGAAGATCCTGGAAATTTTGTTGCATCCTGGATAACTAATACGATGAATGACGTTAGCGCAATATCGACAACAACGGCAGATATTTTCATCATCAGATCTGGTGTCGGGAGTAAAATCGCATAATTGCATAAGACGAGTCCAACTGCGGAGAGAAATACGAATGCTGGAATGACATGAAACCCAAAGCAATTGTGATGTCTGGAACCAAACATTGCTAGAATACGATACAATATGTTCCAGGTTAACTTTTGATTGCGTGAGTCATCAACTTCCGAACTGTTGAAATATGTAAATAATTACATTTTGTGAGGACGGATACTCATTTATATAATTAAATTAAATTTATTATCACTTGTGTAACTTACTTTAGAAAATTGAATACGGTTTGGCATCCTTGAACAGCTTCGATGATTACCGTTGCTGTAACTGCGGTACAACAAACGAATGGTAAAGTAATGAAGAATTGAATTCCAAATAAGAATAGCATGACTGGAGCAGATCTGTGTCCACCATGGATGTCGCAAGTGGGAAGACTTCCACCCAAAATATGATAGTCACATTGATACAAATAGAGTCCGATATAGCCAAGTTGAATGACGATAATGTTTCCCACAATCCTTGCAATCAGCATGACGCATCTATGCTCCACCTTTTCAAACAGAGAGGGAATTGTCATTCTGTTGAAAAAATCAATGGACTGATTCCAATATTCCATAACTCTATTAGCATTTCTCTTCAAGTTCACTTGAAAAATGCTGACGTTGATGAAAATCCAGACGTTTGCCAGTCAAAAAAGTGGAATGCGGTTGTGAATGTCGAATCGGTCAACGTAAATATCATGAAGGACGCTGATGATTTGTAAAACTGTAGAAAGAATTCCAAGGCCTATTGATATCCCATTACCAATTTTGTACCATTGTGATGTTACCATTTCTAGTTGAGTATTTCCTCTCCAAGGATACCGGAACGGTGTACACATTCCACAATGGGCATAATTTACTGCAAATATCATAGCTCGTTCAGTCCATTTTAATCTGTCATTTCTTACTTCCAAACCTTCAGAATCCTGCAGTCTCTGAGAACAATTATTTGTTTGAATTTGAGATGGGCTCCTTAGACCGGTCAAATCCCGTGATTTGTACAAATACCTCCATATCCATCGAAAACAATTCGTCATGACCATTTCACAAAAAGACTTTACGTGACAACCTTGTGCTCTAGATAACAATATTTGCAAAGTGTCATGTGTAGTGTACTGGTGACGTTTAGTTGAGTATTGCAGCAGAATGTTTGTTTTAAAAGTACTTGCGATGTTAAGTTTAACAAGTCGAGTGAGCAAACCTTAGAGTGGGAAGAAAAATGGCGAAACCTTTGGTTCGACTGTATGCATAATTAACAAGACACACCCTCAATACCTTGCTAATGGATTAACGTGGCTTCAATTTATGACTAGAAAAGTTGAGCACCATTGGCTGAAGTTTTTAAATAATTGCTGTAACATTTTCATCGATGCGGTGTACGCTAGTATTTTCTATAAGACTAAACATTCAGCTCCGCCTCGATTTAGTGAAGACGACGTGGCAAATATGTCTTCGAGTTTGGTTGGAATTAAATATCATTTATTCAAAAGAGTAGCTCCATTTCCTGGTTAAATCATTTTGACCGTGACTACGACGTCATTTCGCTCAAGACACACCAGTATTCATATTCATGGCCGTTTGGAAGAGCGTGTGGGATCATGAATGAAAAATGAAGGAGTTGAGTTAATTACTGGCCAATACTTTACTCGTACTCCGTATGAATAAATACTGGACATTGTTGGAAATCAAATTTTTGTTCAAATAGTTAGCAATATAATGCAAAAATTAGAAAATATTTGTAATTTTATTTTAGACTGCTTTCTCGTCTGATGAAATAAATATCGCAAATTGGGAGAAACGTATTATTTTTGTTGGGATCTGACAGCAACACATTTTCAATAATAGGAAATGGCTTAACTTCTGAAAGATCGGGTACGATAAACAAAATTTAGGATTCAGACTGGCTTATATTATATATCAGCATTACGTTAGTGCAGTTTAATTAGCTAATTAACTTCTATAAGTGATCCAGTGTGGTTCATTTTTATTATTACCTATTTATTTTATTTTATTTTATTTGGCTACTGGATTGAGTTCCACCCATGTCCAAATGATAACACACGAACCTATTCGACGGGGTATTGCTAAGAAATCGACTAAGTGATTCGTCCTTACTGGACATACACACAAGATTCTGGCTGTAGAATTACTAAACAACTAATAAGACCCATTCAAGCTAAAATTGCGTTAATATTGTTTGTAATTAGAATTAATCTAAATTCGCGTAGACAGTTTTTTTGTCAAAGTAAGGCGGTTGCGGGTAGAATGCAGGAGACTTTAGGAAATATACCAGTGAGTTGTGCCCAATAACCTTCGGACAAATTGACAGATCCTTTCAAGCTAGAATGGCATTAATGGTGTTCTCAATTACAATGAGTGCAAATTTTGGGAGAGAATCCTTTAAGAAAAAGAAGAATTGCCCGACATATATTCTCATGAGTTGACAACTGTTCAGGAAACGTTGGTTATATTTTGAGCCGGTGCACTTCGATCTTCTTGTAAGTAGGACCAGTTCAGATGATTCTGAAAATTGTGTTGCATCCTGGAGAACCGGAACGATGTACATCGTTAGGCCAATATTAATAACAACGGCAGTCATTTTTATCATCAGATCCGCTGCCGGAAGTAAGATGATATAATTGCAGACGACGAGACCAACTGTAGAGATAAGAAGGAATGCTGGAATGACGTGAAATCCGAAACAATTGTGAAATCGAGAATTGAACAAGGCCAGATATCTATACAATATGTTCCAATTTGGTTTTTCATTGATTCTCGATCTGTAGAAATAAGTAAAGAATTACAGTTGGTAATTAGATATTTCTTGAATTACGCTACACATATTATTGTTTTTAAATTGTACAAAAGCTAATGTTCCCTTCACTTATGACGAGGAAATTTAATTTTCGCGACGAATTAGTTTGGGCAGAGGTGCAGTTCTCCAATCTCAAATCGGGTGAATGATTTGTAATGAAAATTAATTTATGATTACGTTGTGACTTACGTGAGAGATCTTAATAATGTTTGGCCACCTTGGACAGCGACGATGATTACAGTTGCTGTAACTGCAGCGCAAGAAACCAATTGGAAAGTGATGAATATTTGAATTCCCAAATAGAAAATCACAACTGGACCAGACCTGTGTCCACCATGACCGTCGAAAGTAGGAAGAATTCCACCCAGAATATGATAGTCACATTGATACAAATAAAGCCCAATATGGCAGAGTTGAACGCCGATAATATTTACCAAAGTTATTGTGATTAGTATGAAGCACTTCCGCTCCATCTCTCGAACGAGTGAGGGAAATGGTGCTCTGTTCAAAGCATCAATGAAGTGATTCCAAACCTCTGCGACTCCGCAGGCATTCCTTCTCAAGTTCACTAGCAATATGCTGACCATAATATATATCAGAACGTACCCGAGTCTAAGAGTTGAAACACGGTTGCCCATGTCGAATTGTCCAACGTAAATATCATGAACGACGCTGAAGGTTTGTAAAAGAGACGAAAAGAGCCCAAGGCCTACTGATATTTTATTGCTCAGTTTGTACCAGAGCGATGTCTCTATTTCAAGTTGAGCATTCTGGGTCCATGAATAGCGGAATGGTGTACACATTCCATAATAACCATAATTCACTGCAAACATCATCCCTTTTTCAGTCCATTTCAACCTCTCATTTCTTACTTCTAGACCTTCAGAATCGTGCAGCCTTTGAGGACGATTATGTGTTCTACTTTGAGATGGGTTTCTTAAACAGGCATGGTCCCGAGATTTGTACAAATACCTCCAGATCCATCGAAAACTACCCGCCATGACCATTTCACAAAAATACTTTACGCGACAACCTCTTGCATATTCGATAACGATATTCGCAAAGTGTCCTGTACACTGAAGACGTTTAGCTGAGATCTGCGGCAGGATGTTACCGTTACTTGGTTCTAAAAATTCTTGCGATGTAAAGTTTAACTTGTCGAACGAGCAAATCTAGAGTTGGAAGAAAAATATCGAAACCTTGGTTCAACTCCATGCATAATTAACAAGACACGCCTTCCATACCTTGCTAATGGATTAACTTGGCTTCAATTTAAGGCTAGCGAAGTCGACCTCCAGTGGCTCAAGTTTTTAAATAATTACTGTAATTATTTTCTTCCGTGTGCGCTGTTATTAAACCTATAAACGTGAACGATCATATGAACGAAATCGTCATATCCCTGACGCTCTACAAGTTGGCCTACTTCCCTCCCCGTCACCGCGTATACAAGTTGGCCTATTTTCCACCCGTCTCCGCGCTATACAAGTTGGCCTATTTCCATCCCAATATTTTCCATAATTTCGAGTAAAAACCAATATTTTCCAATATTTTCCATAATTTCGAGTAAAAACCAATATTTTCCATAAATTTGAGTAAAAACCAATATTTTCCATAATTTCGAGTAAAAACCAATATTTTCCATAATTTTGAGTGAAAACTAATATTTTCCATAAATTCGAGTAAAAACCTATATTTTCCATCATTTCGAGTAAAAATCAATCTATAGGCGAAGTAGGCAGCTGCCAATAGCTGATTTAAGTCGGCGCATACAATCTTGCTGGGCTTGCTTATATCAGATTATACGCCTTGCACAAAGCGGAGGCGCATTCTGGCCTGCCTATAGGTGGAAATTTTCTGGAACCGCCACAGAATGGACTCTGATTTACCAGGGGTCTGGCTCCCTGGACTCGATTCTTAGGTCTGTTTTTTTATCATTGGCAAGCAGTCAGGTATATCCGTGAATATTGTACGACCACAAATTTCAAGGCTTACTGGGATAGAAACAACACATTTATTTTTCTTGGAGTCGACCGCAATGGGCCACCGCTGGCTTTGTCAGCATGGTTTATACTGCTTGGATATACATTGTTGTTCATTCCTAGACCTGCTTAAATATAAATACATACAAGATCCTTTCACGCTAGAATTGCATCAATGGTCTTCTCAATAACCATGAGTCCAAATTCTGGGAGAAAGTCATATGACAAAAAGAAAAATTGTCCTACAAGAATTCTGATAGGTCGACAGCTGTTGAGGAAACGTTGGTTATAAGCAGAACTAGTGCCCTTGGATCTTCTGTTATGCAGTACCTTCTCAGAGGATTCTGGAAATTTTGTTGCATCCTGGATAACCAATACGATGAACGACGTTAGCGCAACATTGACAACAATAGCAGATATTTTCATCATGAGATCTCCTGCTGGGAGTAGAATAATATAATTGCACAGGACGAGTCCAACTGTGGAGAGAAATAGGAATGCTGGAATAACATGAGACCCGAAGGCATTGTGATGTCTGGAAATGAACATGTTCAGACTGCGATGCAATATGTTCCAGGTTACCTTCTGATTGCTTGAGTCATCGACTTCCCAACTGTTGAATATATAAGATTTGCATTTGATGATAGGACAATTCTTAAATTATAATTAAATTTATTGTCCATCGAATTATCATTCTGGAGTACTATTTTTAAAATGAGTACATTTAATATTTAATGCCATAATATTTTGTGCTCCACGCGCTAAGATTTTGGTGATTCCATACGACCAGTCAACCAAATAACTTCGACCGAATCTGATCCAATTCTATATTAGATAGATTAGACGTATCAGATGGATCGGATGAAGAGACGGATTTTATCTAATATATAATTAAATTGGCTTTATTATTATTTGCGTAGCTTACTTTAGAAAGTTGAATATAGCTTGGCAGCCTTGAACAGCAGCGATGATTACCGTTGCTGTAACTGCGGTGCAAGAAACGAGTTGCAAAGTGATGAAGAATTGAATTCCCAGAAAGAATATAATGATTGGAGCAGATCTGTGTCCACCGTGGATGTCGCATGTGGGCAGAATTCCACCCAGAATGTGATAGTCACATTGGTACAAATAGAGTGCGATATGACCAAGTTGAACGACGATAATATTTCCCACAATTCCTGTGATAAGTATGAAGCATCTATGCTCCATCTTTTCAACCAAAGAGGGAATTGGCATTCTGTTGCAAAAATCAAAGAGTTGATTCCAATATTCCATAACTATATTAGCATTTCTCTTCAAGTTCACTTGAAAAATGCTAACGTTTATGAACATCCAGATGTTCGCGAGTCGAAAAAGTGAAATGCGGTAGTGAATGTCGAAACTACCAACGTAAGTATCGTGAAGGACGCTGATGATTTGTACAAGTGTAGAAAGAATTCCTAGGCCTATTGATATTCCGTTACCCATTTTGTACCATTGTGATGTTTCCATTTCTAGTTGAGTATTCACATTCCTCAAATACCTGAACGGTGTGCACATTCCGAGGCAGCCATAATTAACTACAAATACCATAGCTCGTTCAGTCCATTTCAATCTTTCATTTTTTACTTCTAGACCTTCAGAATCGTGCAGTCTCTGAGATCGATTATTTGTTCGATTCTGAAATGGGTTTCTTAAACCGGTGTGGTCCCACAATTTGTTCAAATACCTCCAGATCCATCGAAAACTGTCCGCCATGACCATTTCAGAAAAGGACAAAAAGACGTAATAACTTTTTGCTTTTTAGGCAATGATATTCCAAAGTGTCCTGTATACTGAATACGTTAATTTGAGCACTGCGGCAGACTGTTACCGTTACTTGGCTATAAAAGTACTTGCGGTGTAAAGTTTGACAAGTCGAACGACCTAATCTATGAGTGGGTTCCGCGGCAGAAAAATTGCGAAACCTTTGGTTCGACTCCATGCATAATTTACAAGACATACCTTCAACGATACATACCTTGCTAATGGATTAACTTGGCTTCAATTTAAGACTAGCGAAGTCGACAACCAGTGGCTCGAGTTTTTAATAATTACTGTATTCAGCGGTATACGTTGGCATTTTCCATGAGACTAATCATTGAGCTCTACCCCTGTTTAGTAAAGACGACATTGCAAATATATCCTCGAGTTGGGTTGGAATTAACAATCATTTATTCAAAGGAGTAACTTCATTTCGTGGTTAAATAATTTTGACCATGACTTCGACGTCATTTCTCTCAAAACTTGTCAGTAATCAAATTCGAATATCTAATGAAGGAGTTGAGTTAAATCCTGGCCAATATACTTTACTCGTACCCCGGATGAATAAATAGTGTACATTGTTGGAAAACTAATTTTTGTTAAAATAGTTAGCGATATAATGCAAAAACTATAAAACATTTGTATTACTATTTTAGAATGTATTCTCGTCTGATGGAAAAAATATCACAAATTGGGAGAAACGTTATGCTTTCGTCGGTAACGGACAGCATCACATTCTCAATAATTCGGAAATGGTTTAATTTTTGAAAGACCGGGTACTATTAACAAAATTTAGGATTTAGACGAGCTTCTCATGGAGGCAATGTTTTTTAGAAGAGAAAATACGATATAAACGAAAGAAAACCTGAATTTGTTGCTGATACGCCCTGACAGGCCTATAATGTGTTAATTAATCACGTCAGGATGGTTCCTTGAGGTTTCATCCAAATTGCTTCGGATTGATAGTTTTATAATATTGACACTGAAAATAGATTTGGCCTTCTACGGTCCAACGAAATTTTAAAAATAGCATTAAATTATAACAAAAAAGTTGGAATCGACGGATTCTTCTAAAAAAACGGACTCGTCTTTGCCAAAGAAAAATGAAAATTTGTTATTTTCATGCATTTCTCGGTAGATCCGGTATAAGAATGTTTACAAATGCATATCTCACTTATTGTCCAACACACGCTGATTGGGATTTATTTTTGGTTTTCCCAATGTTTCGCAATGTTTAATTTTACCATTTTCGTATACCGGTGCGACACTAAGACGGCTGGTGCGCTCGCGCTGCCGGATCTTTAGCATCGCATTCTTTTACAGCTCAGGTTGTAGCGAATTTCGAAGAAATTATTTATTAGAAGGCGGGGCCGGATACAACGAGGATCTCGGCTTGGTCGATTTATATAGTAGAAGATCCACCTCCTAATAGGGATTTTACGGTGCGCCTAAAATGGGTAGAGGTACCGGCCGAAGCAAATCGGTGCCGTTAGGTTTGAAGCTGAAGCGAGGGAGACCGTCTCTTTCTAAACGCGCATTACTGACACAATAATTCCATCCGTTTTGAATTTGCCATTGGATGACTGCATAAAAGATGAGATTTGCGATATTCAGATACTAGGTATTGGAACGATTCGAGTCAATGTATTCATTTACTTAATAGACCATATTTAACAATCTTTTGTAGAATTCGATAATTTGACGGTCATTCGAATATTTTTGGCCGTGTAATTTAATTTAAAATCAGCTGTGAATTTTCTTTATTTCGGAATGAAATTTTATTTAAAATCGCTGTGCGTTTCCTCAGTTTTGCCGTGCAAGTCGAATTTTAGCTGGGCAAAAATTCACTGTTAATACCCTTAAATTTGGCGTGAAATATAATAGTCCCATATTATTATTCATGTCGCGTTTACTGATGACTTTGATTCGAAAGTACAGAATATACCTTAACGTATAATACAGTTGTACAATTTAATCAGTAACATACGCGTGAACGTGATAAATTGTTGTGCTGTGGGATTCATTTTTATCATTATTTCAGATTTAAAATTTAATCGCAAATCATTCGGAAATTCCTTCAGTACAAAATTTCTAGTCGTGTGCCATTAATTTAGAAACAACGTTTTTGATGTTTGACAATAATTTAACGAAAGACTAAGCTTGAAAAACGTCACAACAATTAATTATCCCATTACAGGATGATATACGAATATACGGTTTGATTGGAAACCAAAAGCATTGAATAAGTGGTCCCATCATGCTAGAATTGCGCTAATGGTGTTCTGAATTACAATGAGTGCAAATGCTGGGAGAAAATCCTTTGACAAAAAGAAGAATTGGCCGACGTAAATTCTCACAGGTTGACAGCTGTTCAGGAAACGTTTGTTGTTCTTATCAAGAGAAGTGCACTTCGATTTTCGAATAATCAGAACCTGTTCTGATGATTGTGGAAATTTTGTTGCATCCTGGATAACCAGTACGATGTACAATGTCACACCGATATTAGTAGCACCAGCAAATATTTTGGCCAATGGATCTGCTGCTGGGAGTAAAATCACAAGATTGCACAGGACGAGTCCAACGGTAGAGATAAATACGAATGCCGGAATGACATGAAACCCGAAGCAATTGTGATGTCTAGAATTGAGCAAGGCCATATGTCGATACATGATGTTCCAGGTTGTCTTTTCTTTTCTTGAGCCAACAATGTCCGAACTGTATAAATATGCATAGAATTACAATTGGTGGTCTGATATTTCTTGAATTATATCCAAAATGCACAAAATGAATAACCGAGGTTCCATCAACTTAGTCTAATCGTCAGTAGACGGTTTTCTTGAAACCGAGCTACATATATCCATTAGGATTCCATTTGGATATATCCTATTCGATTTGCAATTCTAGTTTTAAAGTTAACTTACTGGATTTGTAACACGTCATTTAAAATATAATTACCAAAACAAATTGTAAACAGTTTTTTCTGATTAAGAAGGAATAAAACGAAACCGGTCGGAGACTGTTTTGAATATTAAAATCCTGAGGAATTTTTCTTCATTGATCTTCATTGTCGGAAAATTAGCACTAAAGTTGAGTAGGACTTCCACAAATACAGAATTTATTACGCGCATAATTATTACAACCCTAACCTGGATGAGTAAATATTACGGTGCAGTTTGGAAGAAATTTTAGCTCCACTAACGTGTGTCATTATATTTTGGTCACGGGTTAAGTAAATTATCATTACACCTCAAACTTACCTCAGCAGTTTGAGTAAGGCGTGACAACCTTGGACAGCAACGATGATAACGTTTGCGGTAACAGCGGTGCAACAGGCGAATTGCAATGTGATGAATATTTCGACTCCTAAATAGAAAATCGAAATTGGAGCCGATCTGTGACCGCCATCGATGTCGCAAGTCGGAAGAATTCCACCAAGAATGTGATAGTCACATTGATACAAATATAGTGTGATATAGCAAAGCTGAATCATGATAATATTTCCCATATTTATTGCGACTAGCGCGGAGCACTTAAGCTCCATATTCCGAACGTGATTAGGAAATGGTACTCTGTTCATAACATCAATGAGTTGATTCCAAACTTCTACGATTCCAGAAGCATTTCTCTTCAAGTTCACTTGAAAAGTGCTAACCATTATGAACATCCAGACGTTGCCGAGTCGAAGCGGTGAAATTCGGTCGTGAATGTCGAATCGACCAACGTAAATATCATGAACAACGCTGATGATTTGTAAAAGTGTCGAAAGAATTCCAAGGCTTACGGATATTAGATTGCCCAGTTTGTATACCAGCGATGTTTCCATTTCTAGTAGAGCATTCGCTTTCCACAAATATCGGAATGGGGTGCACATTCCGTAGTAACCACAATTCACTGCAAAAAGCATCGCTTTCTCCGTGAATTTGACTCTCTCATTTCTAACTTCGAGTCCTTCGAAATCATGCAGTCTCTGAGGATGATTATTCTGTCGACTTTGATTTGAGGTTTCAACCCAGTGTTCCTGCCGGTATTTGTCTAGATGACTCCAAATCCATCGCAAACTAGCCGCCATGGCCTTTTCACTGTCGCAGCGATCACAACATATAATCCGAAAAATAGAACCCAGCCCTGGCTGACTAACAGTCCTGCTTTCGGGAGGCCCGTCCTGCCCTGAGAAATGTCCTGCAATGTCCTGCTTTGAGAAAATTGTCCTGTATTGCCCTACATTTTCATTTGGAAACACGGAAAACCGTGTCTAAATTGCTTTCTGAAGTATAAAGTCAAAAAAAGAATTCAAATTTAGAATCGGACAAACAGTAAGGTCCCAAACAAATTTTATTGCTTGCAAAATCGAAAAGAAAATGAATTCGTTGTAGGTAAAATGGTGAATTCAAAAGTGTCCTGCCCTGCCTTCCGAAAGGACCCAGCCTCTGTTCATTAATTGACGACTTGAAGAGAATTTGAGGTTCTCCAGAAGCGTAGGTGTAAAAAGCAATCAACTACTGTACGAGGTGTACTGTGAACTGACGACATTTGGTTGAGCACAAGTGTAGCATTACCGTTACTTGGTTTCAAAAATACGTGCAATGTCACCTTTGAGCAAGACGATCGACCAATGCAATAATGGTGAGTTCCTTGAAAGAAGAATTAACGAAATTTTTTCAACTCCATGCATTATTAACAAGACACGCCATCTATACCTTGCTAATGGATTAACTCAGCTTCAATTTAAGAGTAGCCAAGTCGACACGTGCGGCAGGAGCTTTTAAATAATTACTGCAATTTTTTCAGCGGTGCGCTGTACGCTGGTATTTTCCATAAGACTAAACATTGGGCTACAGCTCGGTTTAGTGAAAACGACATGGCGAATTTGTCCTCGAGGTTGGAATGAAAAATCATTTATTCAAAGGAGTAACTCCATTTTGTGGTTAAATGATTTTGACCATGACTTCGACGTCATTCTATACAAGACTTTGAAGTATTCAAATTCATGGCCGTCTGAAAGTTCGTGTCGAATCATGAATAAAAAATGGACGAGTTAAGTTAATTCATGGCCAATAAACCTTACTCGTACTCCGGATGAATAAATGCTGTATATTGTTGGAAAACTAATTTTGGTTCAAATAGGCAGCAATATTATGCAAAAATTAGAAAATATTAATATATATTCTCTTTGAGGAAATGTTTATTTGGGGTATCATAAAATGGACGCATGAGATATATTAGTTTTATACACTGACGAGGGAACTTCCCGAGGTGTCAATAATCAATTTCGTTCGAATATTTTTTTCAAGAGCACCACCCTACAAATTACTAGAGAAATGAATATTTAGTTAGGACGGCCCCCTGGAGGCCTCTTAGAAGAGTTTATATTTTTTGAATATCAAAATGCCAAAATACGTAATACTGTTTGACCTTTACGTTATGTTCTTATATAAAAAAAATACCCTCATTAATTGACATAGCCGAGGCCGAATCAAACCGTAGTATTTTTTGTCAGGCAAACTGGAGGTAATATAATCAGGACTGGGTTTGAGGATGAGACTGGAAGTTAGTATGAATGGAGAGGCCAGTAGCTGTGTCAATTCCAAACAGTCCATATCAAGTATGAATTGCGTGGCACAAACCAACTCTGCTCCAATTCAAAACTACCCAGCTCACCTGTCCCCCGTTTTATGTTCTTATTGTACTGTGTTGAACATCAATTTTCTGCTTCGCGTGTATTCTTTTAGCGAATATTATTACGTTGGTCTTTAAACCTAGTACAAGTAAGACATCTTTGCTCAAATTAAACTCATACTTTTGTAATTGGTTTGGGAATAACTTTAATTGAAACAAATTAAAGTTCTAAGTATTTCCCGGTTAATTAAAGTTTATAATCGTTTACTCTCAATTCCCATACGAGTCACGGCATATTAAGTAGAGTGGATCTATTTCGGTTAGATTTTGACGCTAACTCAACAGGTCGTGTATGCCAAAATCACTTTAAACCTGGTAGTGAGATGTACAACTTACAATATAATTTGACGATTAACAAGCTAGTTATTAGCCCGTGGACGCAGTCCTGAAAAGGGCTTATAAAATTTTCCAGTCTGTCCGTCTGTCCGTCCGTCTGTATGTCTGTCGCTCTGTCTGTCTGGTGCAATGCTTCTCACCTCACCTCCTTACTATCTCAAGCATATCAACGCAACTTCACTTCAAAACTGCTTTAATTTATATACCTCTCATATTGCACGATTACTATTTATCAATGGCAGCGTAGACTAATATGTTACAGGCACACTTAATAGAGAGCGTCATAGAGTAATTTGTTGCTCTAACGTTATTGATATCATAAGGAATTCAAAAGTGCTCCCGACTAAGAAGTAATATTGAACCATCTAATCGCAATATAGCTTAAGCACTTCTGAAATCTTATATGATTCCATAACATTGCGATGTGATATGTAACGTTAGAGAGATATTGCCCCCTAATGTTAAAAAGATGGTAACGTTAGAGAAATATCGCACCCTAATGTTAAACAGACGGTAACGTTAGAGAGATATCGCCCCCTAATGTTAAACATATGGTAACCTTAAAGAGATATCGCTCCTAATGTTAAACATATGGTAACGTTAATGAGATATCGCCCCCTACTGTTAAAGATATAGGACGACATCTAATCACTTAAGTGGAAGCGTTCTATCCTACACATATCTCAACCACTTTCTGTACCCTCTAAACCGGTCTCTATACCCTCTCAACTACTCTCTATACCCTATCAACCACTCTCTATACCCTCTCAACCACTCCCTATACCCTACCAACCACTATCTATACCCTACCAGCCACTCTTTATACCCTCTCAACCACTCTCTATACTCTCTCGACCACTCTCTCTACCCTCTCAACCTCTCCCTATACCCTCTCAACCACTCTCCATACCCTCTCAACCACTCTCTATACCCGCTCAACCACTCTCTATACCCTCTCAACCACTCTCTATACCCTCTCAACCACTCTCTATACTCTCTCAACCTCTCTCTATACCTTCTCAACCACTCTCCAATACCACGGGTTCTCTATCCAGTCTCGACTGTTTATTACTTATTATTACTTATAACTTATTCAAGGGTAGTGTAATCAACAAATTGCTAAAGATTTACTAAAGAATTGATGCTGGTTTCCATTTGGTGACACCATATAAATTATTCTTTTGTTCCATACGTAGTTATCCATTTATGCCTTCACATGCAATGCTTATCATGAGGGTATAAGTCCTGTGCTCATGATTGTACATGTTGATTACCGAGTGTCGAATAAATAAGTGGTATGATTATTTCAAGCTAGAATTGCATTAATAGTGTTGGTGATTACAACGAGTATAAAGAGAAAGAGAAAGTCCTTTGACATAAAGAAAAATTGTCCGACGAGTATTCACTGCAAAAAGCATTCCTTTCTTTGTCAACTTCAATCTGTCCTTGCTAACTTCAAATCCTTCGGAATCCTGCCGTCTCTGAGGATGATTACTCTTTCGACTTTGATATAAGGATTTCTACCCAGTGCTCATGCCGGTATTTTTTTAAACGTTCCCGGATCTATCGCAAACTAGCCGCCGTGTACGTTTCACAGAAGAACAATCACAACCTACGAGTATAATCAGGAAAATGGAACCGAAACTCTCTTCGCTAGTTAACGACTTGAAGAGAACTATATGAGTTCTGCCCAAAAGAATCACTTCAATATTCTATACAGAAGCATAGGAGCGCGATTCTATAAAAGCACGTACAGTAGACTAGGTCATTTTAACAAAAAGTGCATTTTTACTTTTTTGTCAAAGTAAAATTCTAACGCACAGGAGGTCATCCAAGGTCAAATCCTGAGAAAATACACGTGGGTTAATGGGTAGGACTAGGTGAGGCCTAAGGACGTTTTCTACATATAGCGAACATATAGTGAAAAAACATTCTCTGGCCTCACCAACTCCTACCCATTAACCCACGTGTGTATTTCCTCACCAGTTTTTGGTGTTGCTTCATAAAAATGTGAATCCGCGAAAAGACGAATTAGTAAATCGTGAATATCGCACTATATTCTAAATACCTCCAACGCATGAACTTTGCAGAATTTCAAGACAGGTCGTTCAGTGACAGGAAATAGCCGCTTAAATAATAAATGCGACCTGGTTGGCAGGTAACTACTTCTAATTTAATCCAATTTAGTGATGCCTCTGATTTAGATCCACAAAATATACCTCAAAATATAAATTATTAGTAGTACAGCACAATGCAATTATGAATACATTCTACGTGATTCTACACCTGACAGGTGTATTGTTGTGCAGTGCGATCCATGCCTACCATTACTCCGTGATTTTGAGATTGTCGTAAATCATCCGCAAACAGTTTCAATACAATAATCTTCGCCATAAAACGCAAAAGAATATTCTTGAATTGTGAAAGGAAGAATACCGCAATTCTTAGCTGTGAATAGTAACCATAGGAGAATATATGTATTTACAGTTTGGTGGATACAAGAAGAATAGGGAAAACGAGAGAGTGAGTTGAAAACGAGAGAAGTTAGGTTTGGATGGGTGACACGTGTATTTTGCCCTATCTTCCGCGGTGGAAAAGTAACACTTGAGTTCACCTCGGCCTCATTCCACTTAGGAGTGTCACAGAATTTTTTGACTTCCATATTTGAAATCTGTGAAACATCTGTGGTCTATACAGCTAAAATCTGGTTAATTGAAAAAATTATTGACAGAGTATTTGAAGAGTGAAAAAGGTCAACATCCCGTCTAGCCGTGTGTGACTCGCAGAATCTTCCACCGACTTTTGTTGATGTATATGTTCGAGCACGGGAAACGACCGTCGCGCCTCTATCACCCTCGTTTTCCCTATTGGCAAAGTGGTAAAGTCCCTTCAAGCTAGAATTGTATTAATGGTGTACTCGACTACAATTAGTCCAAATCTTGTCCACATCGATGTCGATTGTTCATCAACATAGTCGAAAACAAAGTCAATTCTACGATGAGATACGATTTTTTGGTTTTGTGGTTTCTGGTTTTGTTGATTGTCAATTGATTGACGGTATTCTCTTTGGGACAAAGTCCTTTGAGAAAATGGTAAGGCGCTTTCAAGCGAAAATTGCATTGACGATGTTCTCTTTGGTACAAAGTCCTTTGAGAAAATAGTAAATTGCTTTCAAGCGAGAATTGCATTGACGGTGTTCTCAATTACAATGAGTCCAAATTTAGGGACAAAGTCCTTTTTTAAAAAGAAGAATTGAGCCACATGTATTTGCAGAGGTTGACAACTGCTCAGGAATAGTTTATTGTATTTCGAGCCAGTACATCTCATTTTTCTGGCAAGAAGAACACTTTCAGAAATATCTGGAAATTGTGTTGAATCCTGGACAACCATCAGGATGTATATCGTTATTGCAATATTAATAGCACCAGCAAGTATTTTAGCAAATGTGTCTGCGACCGGAAGTAGGATGACGTAATTACACAGAACGGATAGGAGCACAGTGACAAACAAGAATGCTGGAATCAAGACATGTCCAAAGCAATCATGATCTCTGGAATTGATGAGGGCAGGACAACGATACAATATGTTCCAGCCTATCTTCTGATTACATGAGTCAGCGATTTCCGAACTGTAGAAAATATAATTATTTTGTATCAACCTTCCAAACAATTATTTGTCATGCGCATGAACTCAGCATGGGGAAATATGGTATCAAAGTTGCCGGGTGGGGGAATGTCGGGTCCGTAGGATTTATACAGTGTCGCCGAGGGGAGAGCAGCGTGAGTTAGATAATTAATTTTGTCAAATTGTTGACTTGGTTATTGACAATTGAATAAAACTGAAATTGAAACTTCGTAGTTAACTATTATTTTAGCCCAAGCGCTGGCCAACGCCGCGAAAACCAAATCATGTGGCAAAGTGAGTATTAGATACTAATTTAGAATTACAAACGTAACTTACGCTAGAAATTTAAAAACAGTTTGGCAAGTCTGTACAGCTACGATGACTACAGTTGCCACAACCGAAATGCAAGAAACGAATTGCGAAGTGAGCAATACTTCAATTCCCAAATATAGAATCATGATTGGCGTGGATCCGTGTCCACCGTTGATGTCGCAAGTGGGAATAATTCCACCTAAAATATGATAGTCACATTGATATAAATAAAGCACAATGTAGCAAATATGGATCGTGATAAAATTTCCTAACATTATTGTGATTAGGATGAAGCACCGCCGCTCCATCTTTTTCACCGCAAAGTGAAATGGCACTCTGTTCATAAAATCCAAGAGCTGATTCCAAAGTTCTATAACTTCAAAAGCATTTCTCTGCAAGGTGATTTGAAAAATGTTTCCCCCGGTGAATATCAAAAGATTGATGATTCGAAATGGTGAAATGCGATCATGAATGTCGAATCGTCCTACTTTCATGTCAACAACGACGCTGATTACTTGTAGAATAGTCGAAAAAACTCCAAGGCACATTAACATACGACTGGCAATTTTGTACCACCGCGATGTGTGCATTTCAAGTTGAGTATTCACAGTCCACGAATACTTGAATGGTGTGCATATTCCAATATATCTATAACTCACTGCAAGTATCATAGCTCGTTCAGTCCATTTCAATCTAGAGTTTTTCATTTCCAATCCCTCAGAATCTTGAAGTCTTTGGTGATTATTATTTCTAGTTTGAACGTAGATATTTCTACGAATGTTCTTAAAACGCTGCCCGATACTTCGAAAACTGCCTCCCATTGCACTTAAATAAATCCACAGGTTCATATTAGTAAATTAATATTTTACTTGACAAATTTGGAATTGGAAATTATGTGGTATAAATAATTATAACAGTAGCAACTTTAAGCTGCTAGTGTGTTTGAAGTGTACGGCTATCAGGAAACTTTCGAAATTGGTAAAATCAATAACAATGGACTCGAGTTTGGAATTTAACTTCTATACCATTTCCTTCGGTGTGCACTGAACTTAATTTCCCGTAAGACTGGCAAGTATGGATTGAGCTTTGGGTCGATCGACGAGGAGGCGAACTGGCCTTTAAAATACATTAAAAAGTAATACAGTTGTGCTTTGAAATTAAAATATTACTGATTTTATAGCATTTTATTATTTCAAAGCACTTCCCTCAAGGAATGGCTATATGACAATAGTCTGAAAGCAATTCTCTGAGCGGTGACGTGACCGTTAGGGCGACGCCAATGCATAAATCAGTAAATCAGTAAATGCTGTAATGAGGTAAAAGTGGGGCAAAAGAAAGTCATCGTTTGGAGGAATGACTCTGGAGTTTATTCAGGCAATGGGATCCGAACCCCTTGCCTGAATAAACACATTGATGGCGGGTCCAGGCCAGATCCCTAATACGTGAAGTTCCCTTGTGAGAAACAAGGACTGATCCTGTTTGGTTTAAACCTTGAGTGGGTTCAAGAGCTAAGGCGACGTGGCATCACAAATATGACAAGAGAAGTTGTTTTCTAGAAATAAATCATTATTTATTCAAAGTAGAAACTCCCTTTCCAGACGATATTTCCGGAGCACTAAGACATATTAAGTGTCATGGCAGTTGATAGAGAGTGGCATTATGAAAAATGAATAAAGCCAGTGTCTGGTTTTAAAATAGAATTTATTCAAATATTGTGCAATATTCCTCGCCAGGAATAATTAATCAGATTTGCGCCATTCTAGGGTGTGCTAAAGATCAATCGCTATTTGATATAACTCTATGACTATGACAATATCAAGGTACTGAAAATATGCGACTCAAACAATGAAGAAATGGTGGATTTCTTTCATGCTAGAATTGCATCAATGGTCTTGTCAATTACAAAGAGTCCAAATTCTGGGAGAAATTCCTTATCCAAAAAGAAGAATTGTCCGACGTATATTCTCAGAGGTCTGCAACTGTTGAGGAATCGTCGGTTGTATTTCAAAGAACACTGCTTAGGGCAAAAAAAACACTTATAGCATAAAAGATTGACTCGGATGTTTAATTCCAGACCGGTCTAATTCAGAAGTATCATCTTTGGATTTGAAATATTTTATTTCGTAAATTAATTGGAAGCACTTTCTGAATTAATTTTTTAGGTTACATATATACTGGGTCAATATTAGCACGAGCAAATACATTAACGAATGTATCCTCTGCTGGAAGCACGATCACATAATTACATAGGACGCGAGCATGAAAAAAAAAGTCACTGTACGCTGTGCGAGTTCGAGCGGAGCGAGATGGAAGAATTGTGGCGGGATGAGAAACAGACTGCCAACAGCCAGACGAACAGACATTACAGACAGACAGACGAGAGAGATATCAACTACGTCACCTGGAGGTGATTGGTCTTTTGGTGGGAGCTGGAGGCACTATAACCTCTTTCTTTGAAGATTTTCGCGAAAAATTTCGTCTGCCTAAACAACTTTCTATTGACGTCGCC
>JAQGCA010001003.1:0-20602 GCA_034698945.1 Protaphorura quadriocellata
GAAATGTAAACATAAATGTCTGTAAGGGCTATGGCTGAATCGGACAATAAAACCAACATTATTATTATTATTATTATTACTTCTTAAAAAACGAAGGATAACGTCGATTGTTACTAAAATTGTACTGGAATACGTTTGATTATTTCTTTAATTATTTTTGAAAGTTCTTATTTAACTGGTTCAAATTATCAAAATATGGTGAAGCTAGAACGCTTCGATGTTTCATAACATTACAGGCCGGTAAGTATCTTTCATTTGTGATTTTAATTATAAAAGACAACACAAGTTTGGAAATCTTCGTTTCGTGTAATTACCCATTAATTGACATTATAGCCACCCTGTTGGACACGAAAATCTTATATCCAGAAAACCTTTTTACGACAACCGTCATACTTTGTCTGCCTGAGGGATCACACTTTTCACATGTCTACATGTACCGCTACGGTACGAGTCGGACGGACTGAACTCTATTTCCAATAAAGCCGGACTGCTTCGAGATATTGATTATTTGTTTTGAAGGAACTCTCTTTCGAACGCATCTCCATTTACTTCGTAAATGGCCTTTGGGATTTGGAATTATCATCGTCCTCATTCTATCACTTTTATAACCTAATAGTTTTCATTCTAATATTTTCATATTGTCAAACAAATCCAGTGTTTGAAGATTGGAAAAGCATTTGTTTCACTTTTCAATTATTTTATCGGTCAGCTAGTTTTGGTGAGTCTATCCAAAACAATACTTCAAATTGGAGGGGTATAAACAAATTCCTGTAGGACAGTTTGTTATCCACCCGTATCATTAAATAATTCCTGTCGGGAAAATAATTCTAACCAAGCAGCGCTAAGTCCTAAATTAGGTTCGACATTACTTTCTTCGGATTTATTTCATGTTATTAACACTACTGCAGTTTTGTAATTCGTTCGCAATAATTCTTCACATCCATAAAAAAAGTAATTAATACAACTCTAATGGTAAAAATGAATTCCATGTGTCTCTGCTTTAATTAATTCAGCAATTATGCCAAAATACTTCCATACACTTCCATCAAATTAATTAAAATGATAAAGTAGTTAAAATTTCAATGTCAGAATTTTATGGTTGACTTGGTATGAAGAAATTTTCCGATTTGGCTCCTCGTCTCTTTTCTGCTCTCCGGTTTGTCATAAAGGGTTACGACTCACGCACGAGTTTTATCGAGATACTTGCCTGGGTGCCTACGGCACATTCCATTTTCTTCCATCCTTTCTCAGCCATGCCTTGGAGTGGAAGAGAATCTTCTTCAGTATTCTAGACCAGATCTTCTGGCATCTGCATCTGCATCCCAGTCCCACAGAGCACACACAAAATACAATACATACTCACTTGTAATGTAACACAAGAGCGAGAGAGATGGAGAGATCCTCTCATCTCACCATCACTTCATAACATAACTCTCGACATGAATGTTCCCAAATTCAAGAATATGGAGAGGGGACATTTACAAAATATTTTCCTTCTTTTAGGAAAAACATTTCTAAATTTGTAACTGTTACGGGCGACCACCTTAGCTAGACGACCACTTGTATAGCCTGACATTCCAATGGCTTGTGTTAAGTCTAAACCACTTAATTTTGAGCTGCGTTTAGTTTGTGTATTTCCTGTCTAAAGTAAGGTGGTCGCCATGTACAGGTTTTATAATTAAGAACCACGATAATGAGGATGGTATTGTTGAACAGATTGACACTTGTTTCATGGAAGATAACTATAAGAATTCTGAGACCGCACTAGGAAATTACTTGGAAATATTCCTGGTTGGTATTGTACAGTGAAACCTGTCCTAGCGGCCACCTCGGTTTAGCGACGAAGCTCCATCCTATCAAGTAGGACCACATTCTTCAGATTCGCGATTCGCTGAGACAGGATTTCACCCTATTCGTCTTCGGTGCTGCCTGTGTTTTTTAATTCATGGTTTACTATGTCGTTCGCTGGGAGGAAGGTTTGTTCAGTCTAATTAAAGGACATCTTTACGGCGAGTAACGACAGAATTTCTTAATCAGGAAAAAATGTGTGTAGTATGGAAGATCGGCCACTGATTTGTGTCCTGGTAATTTGTGATCAAGGTTTGAAAATTCCTAAGTTTAAGGAGATGACTTTGATAACTTTGAACTTTGAACTTTTTGATGAAACTGCTAGAATCACTTAAAGTGAACTTCTAAAACTGATGTATTTAGATTTCAATACTAAAATGCTCGGTAGAGAAAATTTTAGTGGCGAAAGATGGACTTATTATATCATGATTGGTCTGAGTAATGTGGACCCCCCCCCCCCCAATTTTCTTGACGGTTCTATTCTCCTAGGACTGCTACAAAGACTACAAACGCTCTTGACTTTTTCTTTCCCTGTAATCTTGAGATTGAGTTGAGTGAGTGAGGAAAGCAGACACAAGGAAAATCTTACAAATACTACTTCGACAACATATTTGAGACAAAATTTAGTAAAAAGTCACGGGGTGATGTTTATTCTTAATAATAGAGCATATCCACTGCGGTTCAACTTATTATTTTGATTACTAAATTGGGGTTAGAGTGATGCGACATCGTTGTAGTATGTAAATTCTTCAAAACATATTCGGATTTTATTTAGGAAAAAAATTTGCGTCCTAAAACAACAATTGTATTATTTTAGAAATAATTGTAATCATCTCTGCTCAAAATTGTTTGCTAGGGATTGTACGAAGTCATGAGAATATTCTCTGCACTGGATAACTATATACATTATATCAAAAAGTTTCCCAGAAATTCCCGAAATAGAAGTGTTAATTATTAGGCCAATGTCTGGTCAATTAAGTAGTCAATTCGTTAAAAATTTCATATCACAGGAAGAACTTTACTACCCCGAACTTTAACCCTAAGGATTTAATGGCATTACAGAGTGAGAAATGAAAATTCGATTCTAATAACTGTGGATGCTACTACAGACTCGAGGTTCACGTACTTTCTGACATTCGGTGTCTGACAAGGTATCCACTCCAAACTCCATACGAATAACAAAACAGTCACAATCATCGCACGGAATTTTTGACTTAAGGTAAAATTGGATATTCTTCTGGATTATGAGTTAACGACGATGCATAAAGCTGCTTTAAAGAGGTTTTATCTACTGGAGTCTTTCCCTGCAAGTAGAGGTACCTTCATAGGCCAAATGAAAAGTTTACCAATACCTACGGAGAATTTTGGCCTTACAAACATCGAGAGTTAAATGATGATACTTGAAAGGCCAAGGAAAATTATCTTTAAATCGAAGTATCATATGAACCATTTACCTTGTGAAAGCCCAAAAAATCCGAACTCTCTTTCTGTCGAGTGCGGAAGAGTTGAGAATGAGAATAAGGAAGAAAAAGTTTTTTTTTCGGTGAAACTCTCGAGAGAAAGAAAGAATCGAATGGTTGGTCGTCGACGTCGTCTTTGCGTTGGAAGGATCGAGTTCCCGTTGTGAGTGCCAGTAGTGTTGAGTTTGAGACCTGCGGTAAAGTAGGAATCAATAAATACCAGAAAGATTGTCATTCACTGTTATCCTCAAAGTGATTTACAACAGCGTTGGAGAATCTCATCATATCTTTTCCAAGCTTTTTTTTTGCCAAGCAAGTAGTAATGGCAACTCGTGATAAGACGTTAAGTACACTTTTGTTGAAGGGGAATTCTTACTTGACTTCATCTGATTGGGTCCGACTTGACATAATAGAAGGGTAAATGGGGGAAATGAAAATGTAGAAAAAAGGGGCGGGTGAGGTTTCACACTTTGTTACCATGGGCGACAGGCCACTCATTTATGAAACCGAACTGTCATAAACTGTAGTTCAATTTGTATGACAATTGCCTCGCGTGCCACTCCAATGTCTCAAATGCCTCAATTTTGTGTCATCTTTTTACCGTAACAATCTATCTCAGTTGCCTAGCAACCATTTTTATACAGTTTCAGTAAGACTTTAGTAAGAAGGATCAAAATACTTAAAGACGCTCCAGATTTCCTCGCTTCAACTTTGATATCCGGAAATCATCATCCAAACTTGAAATATACTACTGACCTACCAGTCCCGTAGGGTCAAAATGTCAGAAGAGGTCGTAATGTCGACATTTGCATTAAAATCGCATAAGCTGTTGCGGTCGGCTTACATTGCTCCGCAGCCACGGGTCTACGAATCGAGATCGCAACTAATTTAATCTTTATAAATTCAAGTCTCTTTAGAATTGAAATAAATGATGTCCACCTTTAACACAAAAGCCAACAAATCTGTCGTTGTTTTCCATGTCCATTAGAATTACCAGTAATTTGCTGGCTTTTGATTTAATGATGTTATTGTAAGGAAACTTTATTTTTCTAAAAGCGTTTTCAAAACAGGAACCGAAAAACAAAGTTTTTTTCACTTTGAAGATTAAAATACGATTACAATAATAACTGAAAAATGGAAGTAATGGTAAGGGAATGACGTGTGATCGTGTGGACAGGTTCTAGTTTTGTAAATCAGATAAACTGTTTTACTACTGACTGTTGGACACCTGTGTCCATGATTAATTCCTACCTTTTCCACATTGAACGTGAACGGTTGATTGACAAGGGATCAGACGTCAGTCAAGTCTGTTAATCACGTAATTAGAATGGGCTATCCGATTCCGACTAGACTCATTTATTCATTGAGCACGGTCGTCCTGGGTCGCGTCGAGACTCATTAAGTCAATAGTCTCATTGTCAGCTCAGTTTGTCCCTTTTACTCTGACTCAGACCAGAACACTACAGAATCATCTCCGGGCTTTTCACCCAGCTCCCGGTCTATGTCTCCTCGGGTATTATTCTTTTTCAGATCTATTAGTCCGGGTGTGCGTTATTATACTCCGTTACAAGGGACATTTCTCTGAATCAAATATTGTTCATTGAGTCTTAGTTACTTTTTTTTATTGATCCAATCAACAGAAACTTAAATTACGAAATTTTCTTAAGTTTCAAGAAGAATCTTTAGGTCAATGGTTTTACTTATGGAAAAAATGCTGTATGATTTCTATGTACAGATGTCTTTCCTTGTCTTGTCTTTGGCATAATTTTAGTCCTAATTACAAAATTTACCAAAATACTGCTGGATTATTCATAAAAAATATTAAATTGACATTCGCCGACCGATCCGAACTAAACCTCGATTTAGACTAGAGATAGTTACGATGAAATTCTAGTAAATTCTTCCATTCAGCCATGCATGGCGAGGAGTAAAGGGCTGCATGCACCACCTTACGCAGTTGATTTCTAAAATGCCGAAAATAACATACACATTTTTAATTTTCTTTCTGAAAATATTGATAAATTGTAAAATATTCATCCAAGGAGCCTCTAATTCAGGATTTTTTCGACGAATCCATTAGTCTTACATTGGAAAAGTGTTCCTTGTGAAAGTGAGTAAAAGTCTACATAATGGAAATCATGGAGTGGTTGGCGATAAGCCTAAAGCCTTCACAGCATGAGCATGGCACGGGCCCCGACGGCCCGGGATGATGGGACATCGTTAAATTGCATTGTGCGTGTAGTGTATGGATAAAAATGAAGATAGGTTTTTTTGTATTTAATGTGTATTTGGGGTAAGTAGTAATGTAATTCTTCGTGTGTACGGTGGGATGCTGTGGTTCAGCCGACCGGAAGAGGGAAATCTCCACAGAGAAAAAATGAAGAAAGGGGTAAAAGTTTATATATCAGAAAAGCGCAAGTCTGGAAGGATGTATTGGAACATCAGGGATTTAGGATAAAAAAAAGTTGGTAGAGAAACTTGATGAGGTTACTTTTTAGACGACCGACGACGACGACTACGTGAAAAGTATTTGACTGCGTGCTGAATTGCATATGGTAGACTGGTTCCATGATCTGAATTTATAATTGGTGAATCGACAACTTATTTGCTCCGGAAACCCTCATGTCTACGGAAATTTAGGAATTTTATTGACTCCTTAGGTTTCATGGAAATGAGGAGAGGGAAAAATTAGCCCGTGTCCCGGAATTGAGAGGTCTTCCTTGTCACGTGCCCCCGGTCGGAAATGTTTTAAATCCGAATGTTCCAATGAATCAGGTCTGCCTGTGGCGTCACAGTAGCATATTATTTGGTCAAACTTAATCAGGAAGCATTTAGTTACACATTTTTTTTTGTCAAAATTTTACTCATAATATTGGCACCATTATTTCTAGCCTAGTAAATCTCCACCTCTGTGCCATTACACGAAGACAATGCTTGAGTACTAAAATGACAGATGATTACTTAAACGGTTAAATAGTTTCACATATTTCTAATTAATGTATCAGAAAATACATAGGTGTTGAAGGCGCCGCTATGGAATTAGATGGATGATTTCCTGCCGACTGAAATTTTGAAATTTTGAAGAACGCGTAAAAGTCAAAATAGCAGGCAGTGAAAGAATTCCTTCGTGAGTCACGGTTTTGTTATTTCTCTTGTTAAGTTTCCCCAGAAGCACGTTCTAAGAAGAAGCGCAATTCTAAAAATACTTCTGAAAAATTATTTCAACTATGAATTAAAAAGTGAAAGATCGAATTGCTGAAAATTAGATAAACTTGGCTCTTGTTTTCAGTCACGGTTGAAATATAAAATTGTCTCACCGTAATGAGAGACAGATCTTGAATGATTGATTACGCAAATATATTTTCGATTTTGATGTAAGAGCATTCGGACGTATTTGGCATTTAGTCAACAAAGTTCACGCCATTTCTATGAAGTAAAGTCAGCGGTCATATGCACATATAGAATGTCAGTTTACTCTACAGAGATGATACAGGTTACAGGATTATAATTAATCCTGTTCTTGGGACCACTTTACCAGGAGATCGGTCTTGGTCTTTTACCTGACAAGATATGTCACTCCATCCTCTACAAACCTATCGCCTGTATTGTACGCTAATTATTTTTACCCCTATTTGGTTGCCGGGGACAGGTTTCATTCACACTGTATTTTGTGAGATTATGGAGAATTCGGAAGGATCAGAATCCGGAATAAATTCTAAAAGTCCAAATAGAGTCTCGGAAGAAATCTCTGTGTCGCTTTTGTGTGTGAAGTTGCAAATTACCTGTCATTTTTCACTTTTCTGGCACAAGGTTTCACTTTCTTCATCCTCGCCTTCAAACCCAGTCAGTCTGTGCTGTGCTGCTATGTCTTCTCTTTTCTTGATGTGAGCGTCTTTATGTTGACAATATTGAGTACCTCCATTTACTATTCAGTCTCCCATATTTACATTTTCTCTAGTCCCATCCTCGGCGTGCAAATAAATATTTGTTTGAGTGAATCGTGCAAGCCTTGATACCATGTGTGCAAGCAAGCATTGCATTTGCATTTGCTTTGTCAAAAATGCCGGCCGAAGGTAGTTTTAAAAAATAGAGGGAAATGTGTCGGCATCAGTCAATTGCACTATAATCACAGACTACATTAAATCCGTTATAATTTAACAGTCGGCTATAGCTATAGGTCATTGATTGTTTTCAATCAGTCTTGACCTTAGCCAGTGCTCAGCCCATCTTAAGTTGACCCTGTATTAATCTTATTTGTCTCTCTGTGATTTGTTCTTACGGTTCCACATTAAATACGTTTTCTACAAATGCATATCTCAGATTTTTGCAAGTACCTCCAACTAAACACATCACTCTGAACCGGAATTTCTTCCAATTCGCATTATGGGTAGAGAAGCCATTTTAATGAAAAAATTGAAATTGTGAGTATTTTCAAAGTAGTTGATTTAATTAAATGTTTTGATGGGTTGATTTTATCTAATTCGTTTTCCCAAATCCGTGCATTTCTGTATACTTTCAAGAAGTTATTAAAATATTTTTTACAAATGTGTATTTTTTGCGTGCAAGACTCGGTCCCGGGTAAAATTTCTTTATTTCCAGGTTTATTACAAATAACGAATACAGTTTAGTCAGATCTCATTCGTTTAAAAGAAAGGTCTGAAAGAGTCCTCCTTCAGACTATTTTTTTCAAAACGTGACGAACGACTTTTTGAAGTATGCAAGTTGTGGTCGGATTTGTGTGCAATGTGAATCAAATTCATTTGTTTTATGTTGAGGCAGAAAAGTGTCCTCGCAGTACATTGTAGTGTAATTACACGTAATGAGAATGTTGTTTTTGTTTGGTGTGTCATTTTCACTCAATTACAATGTCCAGTTGTTCGTGTAAACACTTAATGACAATCAATTCAAGTATATGCAAGTGCATTTCAAAACAAGCAAGTTATTTAAATAATGATGCTGTTTAACATGTGCGGTATCCTGTTTCAAAACGGTTTATGAGTAACAAGACAAGTGCTCAAGGATGAAACCTAAATATATTGTAAATTCGGTCGTGTTATTTTGTATTACTTCACGGCGTCATGATTTCTTTTGCCGAACTGGAATTCTCTGAAATTAATTATTTCCGGGAAAACCACGGATTTCTAAACTTTATTCTGCTCGATGATCCATTCTAATTGTAAACCCACAACATACACATTCCATGCACAATCGTGCAGCCGGAATAATCTGGATTCACACACACACACACACACACACACACACACACACGTTTAATAAAGCCACGACCGCGGACCAAGTTGGCCACGGCAGGAGCGATCATTAAATTCCAGGCAGAGTATTACACAGAAGCCGTGGCTATTATACTCGACATACTCAACTAACAAGGGGTACTTTCACATGTAAAATTCACATCTATCCATCGCTGGCTATATTTTCATGGTTACTTAACTCGAAAATCGTCCATTACTCCAATTTGTTAAATCATATACGCGCTTTAGCCATAAAATCAGGATCGGAATGCCGTAATTAGTCATCGGTACAAATTCTTACATCGTCCGCAATTAAAAATCTGTTGAATGCCAGAAAAGTTTCATAGTATGCTCAGTACGCGTGCACAGTACATTGAAAGTTCATAAAATAACAGTAACAGATTGATTTTCCATGTCCTGAATATGCAATGCATCTTTATACTTTTTTTGTGCAGAATGGGCTGGCTTTACAAATGGCACAGGGAAGGTACCCATATTATAGGAAGAATCCAGCTACTCGAACCAACAGAATCACAGATAACCGTAACAATTATGAAGGAGCGCCCTATTACTATTACGTTATAACGCTGACAACAGAGGTCAGTCTGAATTTGCCATCCGAATGGTCTCCCTTGTAAGGTTTAGGAACGCACTAATTTAAAAATAAGAGGGAAATGTATAGGTAATGTTATGGATGAGACGCTTCATTTCCATTTTCTACCACGCTCTCACATTTTGAGCCATTAAAATTCCATTTCGTGCATTTCATTGCACTCGCACTCCTCTTTCCATTTCCTTCCTTTCTCTGATAGTCAACTCTAGAAAAGCTAAAATGAACCGAGTAAAGAGCGAACCGAACTTTCTCCAAAAAGCGGGTATCATGTAACAACCTTTCTCCGTTACTTTATCCCTTATACGAATGTTACGTTACGTATGTATAGGTTCCTAACGTTCAATTCAATTGAATGCTATTTCCTCCGATTTTCCCTTCCTTCTGTATCCTTTCTTCGACTTTCCAACGCAACCCTTTTCCGTATGACCCCAGGGGTTTAATTTGAGGGGGGAACCGGATTATTGTCATCTAACACAAGTGATGGCCACTGCACGCTCACACTCCTGCTTTGTCTGTAATAAAATATGGTCGGACCTGTTTACGACCTTAAGGATTTCAAAAATGCGTCTAAATACTCGCTCATGTGCCGCATCTTAATCCTAAACATCGCTTTATTCAAAAGTTTCTCAAACACCTCCTCCTTTGGACGATGTATTTGAATAAAATAGAATAGTCTTTTAAAGACGATATAACCGCTCTAGTACAACATCAACGGTGGTACGAACTTCAGTTCTTCTGGAGTTCGGAGTTTTCCAGAATCGGAAAGATGAGCTGGACAGGAAAATCTCGAAGTCCAACCGCATTGCTCCTCTGAACAGGTCTGTCCATGGAAATTTAATTTGAGGGATTTGGTCGACCTAACATTTGGCAATTATTCGAATATCAACTATTCGGCCATTTGAAAGAAAATATTTGACTAATTAAGCACCGCTCAGCGAAATTAAAATGTTATTTCATTCTGGATATTCCTTGAATAGTTCCATCACTGAGTAGACTTTTAAGTCCGAACATTCAGTGATATTCTTGACCCTCACAAAAGCAATTTACTAAATATAATGACTGGACGTAGTTATCTTTACTAACGTCATTTTCCAAGGATTCAAAGCTAACAAGTATTCCAACGTCTATAAGATATACCGTCAGAATTAAGTTTTCTGGCTGGAAGGGAAGACCTGTTGTAAATCAAACCGATTCTTTTAAAAAATATGTCTGACAATCAGTGCATACGAGCGGCCGCGTATGAAATGCAATTGCAAACTCTTGAAGACTTGTTAACTGAAATTGTAGCGATATTGTAGGAGATGAACGACCTCTTCCATTCAAGCCAAGCACACACAGGGAAACAAAGTAATCCAACAAGACAAAACACCAGCGCCCAACACAAGAGTTAATTGTCCTAATTTATTTATTTCAAATTATTCTGTATCCTGAGGTAAATTACATAGGTTTAGTTTAATAACAAGCAAGACAAAAGTCACTAGGCAGAAATCTACGATCTACCGGCTAAACTGAAGTTCACACACAATAATTATTGTAACAATCTGTAGCAAATTTAGAGACAAATAATTCTGTGCACATTTGCAGTACAAGATAGGATTACCATCTGGATAAGCTTCAAACTATAAGGAAAGCGATCATTTTTCTTGACAGCAGCGTTTGGGTCCGCTCCGCTTTAACTATTAGTGGACGGCCTTTGACCCCATGTGACCCCAGGGATATTTGCTTGTGACTCGTAAAACCCCGCCCAAATATTGTTTGAAAAATGACTTGAACTTTAGATTTAGGGAATGGCGGGTGTGCGGGCGGGTGGCCTGGTCGTGTCATGAATGTATGTATTGATCGAGAATAAGTTCGGGGTTTTGGTGTTGTAGAGAAGGAGAACCCGGGTATTCTGTTCTGTAAGTCTGAATCGAATCGGTTGGTGAAACAAGAACGGCAGGGAAGGCATGTCTCTGTTCACCGAATTGTAGTACAAATGTCTCCTGCTATTTTCTCCACTCCTTCAATTCGAATTCAACTTGAGCCCGTTTGATGTTTGACTTGACTTTTTTCTCCTCTTGCATGTAAGAAGAATCCGGAATCCCCTTTTACGTCCACATCTCATGTGTGTGGTCCAAAAAATGAGCTATTTACCATTTACGACATTTCACCGGGAAATGGGAAATGAAAATGCTAGTCTTTGTTGCGTATTTATTGCTATTGGTCTTTCCTCTTGTTGTGACCAGAATACATCACGTCACGGCACTTGACATATTTGAGTGCGGAAAGTAAATGCTCGCATTTAATTCATAACATTTCACACGCCGTTTTGGTTTCGGTTCTGTGGAGCCTCGTATCAACTCAATTCTCTCAGTCCAGGGCTTCATAGGTCGTTTGTCACAATGGAATCGTGTTTTCTGGTAAATTTTGCGGGTTGGGCAGAAACGAATAAATCGGATGGCAGATGATAAGTCTTTCATGGATGTACACCGTAATTACTCTTTGAAGAACGGAAGTGTGTCTGGAATCTAAAACATTCAAGGAGCGTACCACTAACTTTTTTTTAACTGACACGATAATAGAAACAACGAATATTTACTAAATACAGAGTTCTTTTCATTCTCTGGGAAAATGTGTGAAGTGTGACCTACGACATTAGGGAAGTGCCGTACGATGTGTGAGTGTGAATGCGTTTGTTAAAATGGGAGTGTAAGCATGAGTGACTTTTACTGGGTGGTAGCTCGAAATTCGGAGAAAGATAGTGCAGTGGTGCTCGTCAGAGTTCTATATGCTTGCCGTACCGACCTCCTTGATAATTTATTTACTGATAGTTGGTTTGGTGGGCAAAGGACAAGTTGTTGGTGGAATGGAAAGTATTTTCGGGTTGTTTGTGTGTGATGAGTTACCCGGATTCGGGTTTTCTACCCGGTGTCCATTCTTCGAGAATGTATGTACTGCTTAGCTTTGTGTATTAGTGCTTTGTATGGATGAGAAATTAGAGCAAGCTTGGAATCTATCAATATAAAATAAATAAATATTCTGACAAGAAATGATTTCGGTGACTATTAAAAATAGCAAATGAATCAACCGTATATAATTTAGATTTCTGATCAAAATGGTTGGTTAATCTAAGAATTGTGAAATATCTGGAAAAGCGACATGCGAGACTCCATAATTGTTTTTTGACGAACGGTTAGAAAGTAGTTACTCGTAACGTACTTGCGTGTTCACAAACAAAAGTACTGACAGAGACTACGTTATCGTTCAAGTTCAACGTAGGATTGTTTATGCAAATACTATGAGTGCCTGGAATGTAAGGCGATCATTAGGATATCAATAGTTCTGTTTAAGCGGAAAATAATTAACAATCCAGGTATAGCCCTCAAAGATAGTCTTCTCACCCTAATTTGCTATTTGTTCCTGGGTTTGACCCCCATATAATTTGTTAACAATTGATCTCATGCTCACTCCTGTTCCGCCAAGTGCCATTATATAAAAAAAGATTGAAAAAAAATCATTGAGGATAGAAATCCAGTCTATTGAATGTGAATGAGTTTGAAATGGGATGGAATGTTATACAATAAATACTAGGTTACGTGTGTGAAGGGGATTTTGCCATTGCTTGCCATGAAATTGTTATTGCTACCTTGGTTGGTACTTTGCTCAAACTTTTAAAAGGATTGCATGTACATTAGAAAAAAAAAGAAGAGAAGTCTTCAAGATCAAAGAACGGATTCTGAAGGGGGAATAGGGAAGAAGGAGAATAGGAATTATCTTTGTTGAAAAGAATTTATATTGTGAGCCAGAGCCAACGTATGCAATGCAGTTACTTTTTCTATAGCTTGAGTACATCCAGTCATGTCAGGGATTGCAAGATGTTTTTGAAACGAAGGAATTTGACCGGGATGGATTTTGGTGGGGGACATAGCCCCCATTCTGGTTGTGGTTGTTTTTTAACGAAAGAAATTAAACTTATTGGCAATTGCCGGTAAGGCAAGGTCAGAACATTATCAATGATCATTAAAAAAAAGATTTCGTGAAATTAAGATGACCAGTCAACTTTTTTCTTGAATTTCCTAAGTACAACCGTTAGAAAACAGTTTTCGCAATAATATGGTTTAAAAATGAGGAACATATATTATGTCGCATGTAAATACGGCATTAGACATAAAAACACTCCACGGCATCATCGTTGATTTAACTGATCCTGTGAAGATCAAAGTGACTTTGGGTAAATAATTTAATGATAATTTCTTTATGATACCTTCTGTTTGAAATGTGAGACCCCCTCTGAGTTCCTTGCAATCTTTCATGACGCCGCGCCTCTTGGGACTCCATAGTGAGGAGTTAGTTTTGGGTTTGGAAGTGTAACTCAACACCAAAGCCTAACTAATTTAAATCGGCTGCACTCGGCTTGCAGGATGCAGACTCCACTTACTTAGAGCATAATTGAAACAATTATCTATTTATTTTTTCACGCTTCATTCGTTTCCTCTAACACTTCCAAACCTTCCACAAAAATGGGTGCAACGCATTACAATAAAAACAACCATATTAGTTGGCATCTGGTATTGTATGATTCAATTCAAAGTGGACGGGTACCCGTTGCGATGACCGGCGATCAATAATTGGCATTGGCGTGACGAAATATCGGAGCAGGGTGGTTCTAGTTAGTTCGGATCAGAAATTCAGTTATCTGATCTGATAATTCATAAGCTAGATTGTGGACTAAAGGTAGTTTGAAATTGTTGGATCCGATAATTGCCAAACCCGAAAAACTTATAATATGATTATCCAATCTGACTGCAACATTTTGGAAAGGTATCACGATTTCACTGAACTGAAATTGTTTTATGGATATTAGATAATTCAAAATTTTAGGAACCGATGCCTATCGCTCTGAATTCGATACCGATTGTGGAATCAGGCCGACTGATCCGATTTTATATTACCAGATAATCATTGAATTATTATTCTGTTATAATATAAAATATAGTGTTGACTGGTTTTCAAAAAGAAAAGTTGCGAGCCGAGAGTTGAAATTGACAAAAGAGTTAGTCTGAGAATAAAATTCGACCGGATGTCTCAATGTCTCTCATGTATACCATACGCGTTGTTCTTAATTTGAACAGATTCTACTGAAATGTACTTAAACGTTTTAGATGCCCTGGCGGAGTCATACTTTATTTGCGAGACGGTCTTAATGTTTGTCTCGTTTTATAACTACGCCTTTACTTTAACTTTTTACAAGTATTTGACGATTGTCAGATGCCAAATGCCAGGGGTGATCGATTTATGATATACCCTAACGCTGTTCTGATTATAACTGATAAATTGGTGTGCTTGACAATAATCAAACGTCTGATATGAATATCAGCCCAAACCAAATAACATAAGCTCATTCAATGTTCCATATCAATTTATGGCTTTATTTTGTATGTAATCTGTGTATGCCGTTAATTAACCACTTAATTAACAACCTGTTTTTCTCTTGTTTTCAGATTCTGTTTACATTGAGAGTCAAAGGGCAGATCTTCCTTTCTTCATATGTACCATTCAAGAATTCAAAAGGGTAAGTCAAGTTAACTTTTTTTTGCCGGTGTAGTTTTAGGTTGTCGATCGAGTACAACTGCACAGATGTGTACGTTTCATTGTTAGGATGCATAACGCTTAACAAGGGAACGTAGTTTGGTGTGAATTTTAGGTTGACCTGAAACCGTCAGGATTAGTCAAGTTATTATGTACGTTGTTAAGTAGCTTAACCGTAGGTTTGGCAGAATTTCATGGAGAAATTATTTCAGAACACAATTTGCCATTTCTCATCTGGGATAGAAATATTCATATTCATGATCACGACAATTTATTTAACTCGCCGTCTAGAGTCTCAAAAAAATCAGTTCTGATGAAAATTTTATATCAGGCGAATACGTTCACAGATTTTTCATTTCAAGACTCCAGACACAAATACTCAATATTTTGTCGGCTAATGAATTTTGTTACCAATTACACGTTAGACAAAATTCCAACCAAGAACTAAACTTTTATCTTCAAAACCTGGTTTTTACATTGAAATTGCTTTCCTTGTTAACTTAACCTTATGTTAACACCCTAATACTGTTCTCTGTAACATAGTAATAATGAATGTCCATAATAATGCAATACATTATTCTAAACTGGGGTACATCTGTCTGCGTTCGTTAATAGTGATTTGCAACAGTACAAACAAAATGTATCTGTAGTTTTTGTTGTGTCAGCAAACTGTCGACTCCATTTAAGAGAGAGTGCGCTCGAGAGGGTTGTGGATTTTGGTTATCCAATTGATACGTAGAGTAGAATAGAAATGTACACTATTGTTATTGTAATTGTAGATTGTATGGTTGTTTGTGGGTGTTGGATAAATAATATAATTATGTCTTTTTATTACGGGCATGTTATTAGTAATGGAACACGCTGTAAGCGTGAGCGACCTCATTGTGTTGTTCCATTTCTTTTAACCGTACAGGAAGATTTTAGAATTGAAATCGTTATAATTTGAGGTGTGGATCTTTTTCTTTTAAGAATTGCTAAGTGTGGTATATCTCTGTGGACTTAAAGAAAATAAAAAAATCTGAAGTACTTATTTCATATAATTCTTACAAAATTGATCTTTCATGGATTATTCCTTGCATATGGATTATTTTATTTTATGACTATTACCATTGTGTTAAGATTATAATATCAATTGGACTAAGTTGGACTTCTGTACCGATTCCCTCCCTTGTTCACCAAATTGAAAAACTTGATTCAATCGACTCCGTAAATGCGATTTGGTCTTTTTCTCAAGGTTTTTTATGAGGCGATAAATGGGAATGACACTAGATATATTCTCTTCATCTCTTTTCGGTCCTACTTGGTCTAGAAGTTCGAATTTATCCTCCTTGTCCTAGACGAGTATGTGTGTGCTCAGACATATATTTTATTTAATAAGTCGCTAGCAAGGAAACTACTTTTCATGTAAAGACAGGATCGATTCAGAAACCGAAACATGTATCTCGAGCACAAAATTACATTTCTTCGGTTTGTCGACTTATGAGATTTCGATTCACTGTTTGTAAAACATTGCAAACCGAAGTATTCTACTGAAATCCTCTAAAAAGTGCCAATGTATAAATTATCAGAGTAGGATCAGAACACCTCTTCAAAAAGGTAGAACGAATATTAATATTCGTGGCCAGAACATTTGAAATGTCAATTAGTGATCTTGTATGAGTTTTACTTGAAAAGTGGCTTCCTTGTAAGAAGCCTGAAAGGAAGGAAACCTCGGCAGTCTCAGTATGGCATTCTATCATGAGAAAGAGAATTTCTTTTTCCAGTCATCTTGAGAAGCACAATTCGGAGATTTTGTTTGGAGGCAAGGTTAAGGGTGAGTTTTTGGCTTGACTTGGTTCAGCTGAAGATGAGATAAGATTAGATAAGATGTATTCGCAGCATCCAACAGATGAAGACGAGAGGATGCTGGGAAGTCGAGTGAAATGCAATCTGAACATGGTGTGTACATATGTAGTGAATGACGGACTTGGTTTAGGAGTTTTTACGTCGACTTCTTCATGAATTTTGGTTCAGAATTGGAATAAACCGCCACCACCAGTGTGTAGTGTCAGTCCGACTAAAACTACAATTTGTAGTGCTCGCCTTTTTTTTCTTTGGGAGGTGTTGGTTTGACTTCTTGCTAATTCAGTCGAGATCTCAATTAACGAATTGGTCGAGTCGAATCATCATTGATAGATTTTTGTATGCGTGATAGTCTCTGAAAACTCTTTCGAGGTGGGGCAAATTGTTTTGGAACACCCTCTTCGTTTGACCCCTTCATTAGACTCCCCTTCTATAGACTGCGGGTTCATGTAAAAACATTCGTGCGATTTTTGTGCCCTAATTGTAGAGAACATTGGCAGTTATGGCATTACGTTTGTGATTCAATCTGACCATTTACTATTCAATTCACTTTTCGCAATCTCCCATCATCAATGAGAAAAGTTGGAAGCTGGAAACTCTGTAGGCAGGCAGGCATGTGATTAGCGATTATGTAGGGCTAGGTTAATGGTTGCTATATAGATTTGACTTTTTATTGCTACTGGCGGTAGCGGTAGCTGCACAACCACACACCACTTACGATTTACGAGTTTGGCTGAAGTTAAGAGTCACGTAACACCCACGGTTTTGATTTGTTTACAACTGCCAGCTCGGGTTGAGTAATTAGTGTTGCACTTGTGAAGTGGACGGATTAATTCGTTCGAGTCAATGTTTAAGAAAATTTATTGACGCAATGTTGTACAAAGTATTAATTTCTTATACCTGTTTTTGTTTTGTATAAAATATATAATTTATACCTGTCTCGTGCAAATGGGTTTGTGCAATAAAAAAGGTCGCGTAGTACAGGTGGTCGAGTCTTTAACAGTATTTAAACTCATCGGGCGTTATTATAAGCCATTTTGCATACAACTCGGTACTTCGCACAAAACTTAGTAACGTAATTTATAACGTTCGATGTTTTGAAATTAGTGGACATCGTTGCGTTGTGTCGTTTTAATTGCTGGGAATTAATTAATAAGTAGCACAAATCGGATACTAGATATTTGCGTATCTACCGGACAGAACTAACCAGCGGAATTCATGTAATGATTTGGATATAGTAGATTCATTTTTCGTGCAAACTTCTAAGCGCTGCGCGGTTTTGATAGAATGATAATTAATGACGGAAAATTGCTAACAACTTGATCTAGTTTCAGTACGTGTATGATTATATTATAATCGATAAATAAACGTTGTAACGTTTCAGACGTCGGAATTAATCGACCCCTTTGCAAGTAGACAGTAAGTTGTTGTTTTATTAAATGATTTGTTGAATATTTTTGTTTAAATTAAGTGCTGAAATTTGGGAAAGCTCAATTTCGAGTGACGATTTGCGTTGCTGTAAAAATGTCGGTCTTCATTTCAATGAAGTTAATTGCAGACATGATCTTACCATTGGTTACTTTCAAGATCCTTTTATGAGGAAATTATTCCTAAACCTTTAGCAAATGGAGATAGTACGGTTTGGCGTGCAGAAAATCGTCCACACACTTTAATGCGACATCTAAAGAAAAGTAGGAAATGTGCGTGCAACTGAGCTGATGCAAAGTCAGACAGACAAAACGCACGGCATTGCTTACAAGGAAAGCTATTCACGTGTAAAATTTAATAGGCAATTAAATCTTCGACGAGTTGGTCTATTCATCTCTTCTGGTCACGGATAAATTTGCGGCGAATATTAAATATACTATTTTTAATCATCATTATAAGCTGTAATACCATCGCATTGGGTAGTGTCTCGATAAAGTATTTGTACAAGGACGGCTTTGTGGATTGTTAGAATGTTTCCAAAATCTGCTGTTGAGGGCGCAAAACATTAGGTTCGGGGGTCGGATTCGGGTTAGGTCACTGCTTGGAATAGTTTCTCTCTATTGGAGTTTATTTCTGCGAGGGAGAGGTTCTGCTGTTTCTGGATTATTTCTGATTTTTTCGGAACTACAATTTTGAGTCCCACAATGTACTAAAGGATGAGTTCCCACAATTTGGAATACGCTGTTGGTAGGCGTAAGCATTCTGCCATTAGAATTTTACACAAATCTAAAGAATTTAGTGTCGTCGACAATTCAGCGATAAATCTTGTTTATAGTGCCCTCAGCCTTGTCAAAGACATTCAAGCCAATTGAATCTTACTCGCTTCTCTTTTGCCCGGAAGTAATAGTACTTCTTTTCCACACAAGTTGTGGAAATGAAATTCGATTCCACGAACTATGAGATCAAGTCGGAAGGTGTATTTTCCTAGGGGACAGACAAAATTTGCTCTTTTGAAACAGAAATATAAATTAGGTTTTCGAAAGTTGGTATGTAATATGAAAATAGGCAAAAGTGATAATTTCCATTGCCACCAATAGGAGAAATTCCTTTCGCGGGAGTATCAGAGAACACACATTGACAATCGTGAAGGTTTTGATTATTTTACATTAGTTAGTTGATTTTTTTGATGTCAGGAATTTAAAAACGCAAAATCACGTCGTGGGATAAATTGATCCTTATTCGTTTTATGATAATCCTTAAAAAACGGTCATACATATGCAATTTACGCCATTTGTAGAACTTTTAACGAACTATTAGGAAATTACCATTTAACAATGAGTAAGATGATATCTTCTACTGTCAAAAATATTTTGCAACTCGTCCCCTGAATTACATTATGCTGATAGTGACGTATTTTAAAGATTTAGTGTTATCCTTGGTCAAAGTTGAGAAAAAGGAATCTAAAATCAATTCATTTCTTCCTTTCAACTTTCTGAGAATTATGGAAGGTGTTCAAGAAGGAAAGTACGAATTCGGGCTACATTCAAAAGTATTATATGAATCAATTGTGAAGATATTTGAATTAAACTTCATAGAAACAACCAATGAGCCCCCCTCCCCCCGAAAATTTCTTCCTCCGGACCACTCTACTCAAGTACTCTTTCGCGAATCTCTCTTTCCGTTTTTTTTCCACAAGAGTAAATCCGGTGAGATTGGTACAGCTCAGTATGGATGCGATGCTATGCTAGTTTGGTTATTCCGTGAGATGAGCGAATTCTCCGATTTTGAAAACACATCCACACATTATACATAGTTTTGTGTGTGTCCATGTTTATGTTGCAGGTTTTAATGGAGAACAAGTTCTATGTTGTAGGCAATTCATATATTCGCATAGTAAATGTCTAATAACGACTACTCCAACTGTACAGCACACATGTTGCCTAGTAATTTTTGCGAGAAAATTTCTCTCTTACTAGATAACTCGGAAAGGTGTGTGATGCTCTGATTTTTAAAAATGTTTTTAATGACATACAGCTTCCTGTTCTTGAAAAATTATTTTAGGAGAAGCAATATTTAGTCGAATTCCGGTAAGGTTGTTCAGTTTGATTGAGATTTCCCAGAGTGAGAACCTGCCAGATCGATATAATTTTGGTACTAATGGCATGTATATTTTAAATATATATCCACATAGACGGCACCATATGAAGTAGTTGTAGTGGGTGGTAGGAGTATAATGTATGAGAGAAAGAGAGACTAGACTTCTTCATCCTTCATTTATTCATGTTACTCAGGATTAAAACAGGCAAATAGGTTTAAACAAAAGGAACAAGTCCTAGAGAAAATGACATTATGGTTTTCATTTCAACCTCAATCTACTTTAACTGATTAAGTGTAAACTTGAGATAAAGACAATACAATGAAATATTAGAATAGGATGGTGTATGGGAATAATAGTCCGATGATGCTCGGTTAATTGGCTGGAGCAAAACAGTCAATCAGTAAATTTTCACAGTTGTGTGTAGGGAATCCAGTCTCGCATGTGTTTTCTAGTCTCGCGAGACTGAGACTTCGAGACTACAGTCCTCGAGACTCTC